>JAGGAV010015592.1:0-49149 GCA_017657295.1 Termitomyces sp. DKA64 | reverse complement strand
ACCTCCTCACAACAACACCAAACAAAGTCGAGCACAATTTTCCGGTCACCTGGCAGAATGATTCCTTAGACTTGTTCCCTTTGGATTCTCCTTCTGCCAGGTGAGTAGCTACTGTTGCTCTATTTAAGATACTTTCTAATATACTTTGGATTCTCCTTCTGCCAGCTGTGTGACTGAGCTGCAGCCCCTAGAGGTCACCCTTACAGAGACCCTTTTCATGCACAGAGCTCAATTGAGGCAATAGGCAATATATTGGTCTAGATAAGAAAATGCATGACATAGTATGATCTAGATGATGAGTGCTGTAAGTGCAGTGTTAAACAATGTTGGTATGTAAGATTCGATACAACCTGCAAGCACAGTATGGGACAACAAAGTTGTCCTGACTGAGCCCACAGCTATATAAGTAAAGTCAGAACAATGAAACAATGGGATGTGATAACAGTGAAATGTACAAAGAGGAGATGGTAGTAGCAATCAAACCTTTGCCTGAATTAATCCCCCACTATCTTGCCCACTCTAGCTTATTTACTTCTAATATTACATAATGTAAGGTATTGCCTGACTAACATAATCATAGTCCCAACTTATACATTGGTTTTGACTTATGGTTGTGCACTGTAAGCTTCAAGTATCATAATGGAATTGTTATAGACCATGCAAATTATCAAGCAATAATGCAGATGGCATGCACTGGAATGATTGAGGGTATATATGCCTAAAACTTTTCCTTCCAAACCTCCAAAGTGTAACCACTACATCCTTGATAAACAGGCACAAATGCTAGTACTAAAGAAGAGGGAGGAAGGAAATGGGCATAAGACAATGAGAAGACTTGAAAAAGTTTGGGTGATTTGACAGGTCAATCTACAGTAGTATCACATACTAGAGATATCTATATTATAAACATTGTCAACAATTACAGCAACAAAGCCTGTGCAGTCCTGTTAAAAGCCAAAGGCAGAAGTGAGCTCCAAGCATGGATCTTGACCTGTAAAAAAACTAAAAAACTTAACATCTTACAAACAGGACATGATGGTGAACTGGTTGGACTGGGTCACAAAGTATGGGTACAAGTATAAGGGCTTTACTTTCAGAGTTGGTGCCCCATATTTATCAGCTCATATGGGGCAAGGTGAGAAAATGCATAGGACATTGATGGAAAAGAGCTGTTCAATGCATATTGTTTCAAAATGTCCATATTTCTTATGGGATGAATTTTATCTAACAGCAGCATACCTTCATGGACAAACAAAAACTTTGATCCTTGAGAAAACTACACCAGACAAGCTCTGGTATAGAGAAAAACCAGACTACTCACACATCAATGAATTAGGCTGTCAAGCATTTGTGATGATACTCAACAAAAACAACTCTAAAATCTATGAGTAGTCAATCAAATGTGTTCTCATTGGATACAATGCAAACTCAAAGCATACCAGTATTATGGGAGGACTACCAGAAATATACATAGCTCATAACATGGTTTGATATATTGAAAGCCATGAAGATGTACTCCCATCAACACCAGATACCAGTCAAGCACCTATAGTCATCTTTGAAAGTGTCAGTCCCAAATCCACTATTCAAAATAACAACAACAATACCAGAGTCCCTGAAATAGTTGAGATTTAGCCTATACCTGAACAAGAACTCATCAATCATAGAGTAGTCAAACATGAAATGGGTGCCCCAGTACCTGATCTAGATTAGCAAGCAATGGCCTATCCAGCTGTCCCTCAGCTCTGGCAATCAAACTAAAATATTGATACTCACACAGAAGGTGGCAGTAGGAGATCAAGTGGAGACAACAATTAAAAAGGTTATTAGGATTCAAAAGAAGATGCTGCACAAATAAGGGACAAAGAAGCAGTAGGATGTCAGACCCTTGTGGAGCTCCAACAGGTTGGTCCAGACAATGAAAATGACATTGTTGCAAGTGTAGATGATGTCAATCAAATATTGGTGGTGCTTAATGCAGACAAGACTGGACTGGAAACCAATGAAGGAGAACTCAATTCACCAAAGACATTTGAAGAGGCACAAGACTCACCTGACTGGCAGAAATGGAAGGCATAATATAATGACAAAATTACTTCCTTGAAAGAGATGGGAGTATGGAGGTTAGTTCTTTGTGAGAAGATCCTATCAGAACAGGATATTTTCAAAGGACCACCAGTATTCACTGCAAAGTGTAACAAAAATGGCAAGATCACTCAGTTCAAGACAAGACACATACTTCAAGGGTTCACAATGATACAAGGGCAAGACTACAACAAGACAACCTCACCTACAGCACATGCAGAATCTTGGCAAATATTACTCTACCTGGCAGCCACATTAGGATGGGATGTGACTCAAGTTGATATCAAGATGGCCTTTTTACATGGAACCTTACCTTAAGATGAGCATATATTCATGCAACAGCCAAGAGGTTTTGAAGAAGAAGGAAAGGAAAATTGGGTTTGTTGATTATTGTGCCCAATCTATAGGATAAAACAAGCTGGATGGATCTGGAACAAAACTCTAGATGAAGTCATGAGGAAGCTGGGTCTTACATGGCTGAAATGTGAGGCTGTAACTAGGTTACATTTTGAGGATCTTAGTTTCACACAAAACAGAAGTATCCCAATTGCTAGGATTCATGTATGTAGTGTAGAAAACAGAATATCTTACATAATATGTAAGATGGGAAAATAGTCCAGATATGTTATGTATGTGATAGAGTGTAATATATAATAATAATTATGTATTGTAGGTATTGTCAATGGTCTGCATTACACTCCTCCCCTTCAGACTACATCATGGTCTGCAACACCAAGACACATGTGGGTGATCAATGAGGCACCTAATTATAACTCCAGTCAGCCTCCTCAGTAGGCAGTTGCATAGGGTCATCTAGGTCAGTGTAAGATGACCTGTGGCCTGTTATAACTGCAAAGGGGAGGCTTTGGACCTGTGGTTCTGATGAGGATGGTCCAGCTTCCTTCATGGTGGCCATGGCATGCATGCAAGGTAGTAAGCCATGAACTGCGTTCTCTGCCACAAGCTAGTTCTGGTGGGATTCATTCCCACTAAATAGTGGAGTCATCATCATTGGTAATGCTTGTTGGAGCTAGCTTTCCACTGTCTCAGTATGTGAGACAGTTGACATCCTTGTCAAGGGGAGTTATGCCAGCCATCTTATTTGGGGATGGCTATGGAGTGCCATAAGTTATGAGGCATTGATGATGTGTGTCATCAATGACAAGATATTTATTTGGCTTCATGTTGATCATGGTGTCTGTGGAAGTGATATTCTTACCACACTGAATGTATAGCAATGGTCTACAAACTTGGGAAGGACATAGTTGTGGAGAAACACACAAGTGACATCATCATCTGTTATCTAGTCTGCTTGATTGTTGTGGAACACAGACTGGAAGATGTGTGCTTGCAAGATGACAAATGCACTATCAAAGGGAGCTGTCAGGTTGATGCAGTTGTGCATGTCAATGGCTTCCTGATACATGCCCAGATGGGCAAAGACAAATACCATCTGCTTAGCAAATGACAATCTTGAACATCCCTGTTGGGACAACAATTGTGCCAGAGCAACCCAAAGATGGTTTGCCAATGAATCCAGTAGGCCTTGTCAAATACCAGTCCTGGTATCAAATTTGGCATTTCAGGATGACAGTAGTATAGCACATGGCATGCTTTTGATTCAAGTTTGAGAGTATGGCCCACTTCATCTGACTATACTCCTACAATGATCCACATTCATCAACCATTCCTCTCCTTCCATCATACCACTTCCTTGGGAATAGGTCTGCAGTGCAGGATACTGTGGGCTTTGTAAGGGACTGGTCCCTGGACCATCCCACCCTAGCCTAGCTTAGTTAGTGAAGACTGGCACTCTATCTAGCTGGCCTCCAGATTGCCTGGCCCCTTCTTGCTCCCTCACCATTTCAGCTCCCAGGCCTAATGAGTATATTGTACTTGGCACATGGTATATTGTTGTCAATCATTGATCTTTTTACTACCAGGCCCAATTAGTCAGTATTTCATAGTCATCAGCCTCCACTTTGTCATTAGGTTGTAGTCAGTGGCCTCTGATGTAGTCATAGGTACTTAGTCATCTGAGTAGCTCTGTAGTATATAAGGCAGACCTGGGGATATGACTATCCCCAATCTGGACAATAGCATTGCTTTTGGGTTTATTCATTAGCATAACTGTGAGCTTGGCCAGCACTGCCCCTTGCCTTCTGCCTTGCCCTCTGCTTTTGCCTCTTGCTGGTCACCCACCTCTTGCCTGTCATGCCTTTGGCTGGCTGGCTGGCTTGCTGCTCACCTCTTGATAGGAGTGTCAGGTTGTGAGTGGTGGGCTTGGCTTGGACTATCCATGACCAATGTCCCCTCACAGGTTTCACCAGAGGTTGAATCCACATTAACCTCCAGGTCATCTACCACCATTGCCATGATCTTGTCATGCCATGATGGAAGCAGATTCTTGCTGACTCGTTGAACTTGAGCAGCAAGTGGTACCTGTCAATTCTCAGTCGATGGTTCACATATTCGTCATGCACAAACTTGCGCATCCATTTCAGCTCCTGGGGTTCATGGGGCACCCCTTGGGAGCAAGTTTTGACAGCGTGGTGGGCTTGCCCACATACACCTGCACCTCACATCGCTCATGGGCTGCAGCTCATGTAGCATTCTCGCCGACCCATACCGTGTTCCGATCAAGGAATTTGATCTCGGGCCCAGGACATAGCACGATCACCCAGCTATTGCCCGCAGCTACCACCTTTCACTCCTCACTACGTGCTCCCCGAGGCCTGAATTTTCTACTCTTTCTCGTTCGGAAAGTGGCTTTCCAGCCACAAAGATGTTTGCTAAGGTGAAAGAGTCATTGAATGCTGGGAAGGGAGTTATGGCGGGTACACCTGTTCAAGACCATGTAATCATCCATTTCGAGAACGGTTGCCCTAGGCTGCAAATGCGGTTTCTGCTCTTGAAATTCCTGAGTTTCCCCATCCAAGTATCCAATAACTTCACCCGCACAGCTACAGAAGGCAGCTAGAAATCCCCTTTCGTCGGCGCTTCGCCCATCCACTTTTCATGCAGACTCCTCTAATCTTCTATCCCCTTCCGAGGTTTTAGGTATCTGACTGATACCTAGAAAGAGTTCTGACATTGTGAATGGCATTCCGCCAACAAAAATGGCTTCATATCTGCATAACTCTTCCAGTGTTCATCGACCCTCCTCGAATAAAACGCGAAGCGAGTCATCACAAAGTGCCGACACACCGAGTACAGTGGAATCATGCACCTCCTTGTCCAGTGTTTGTGAATTAACGTCTCAATTCACTTCCTTGCCAACTCGCATCTTTGAGGCAATAACGGGTCGCCTGTCAACTTTTGGGACAATCCCCCCACTCTGTCGTTTCGCGTGCCTTCTCCGTGCGGCAGACGGCCTTGTCACCAAGATCGGGGTCTGTTACTAACTACTCCCAAAATCTACTGTCAAGACTACCGCCGCCACCTGCTATCTGAATGATACCGCTCCAAATAATATTGTGACAAGTCCCACAACTTTCTTCTGGTTACCTGACCACCCCTACCCTATCCATGACCGCGGCACTCATAGATGAATCACACATGGACTTTGTGTCCGCGGGGGCCCCACGAAGTCCCGAGCTTTCGGATGAAACACTGGAGTAGCTGCGCCTACCCGAAAACCCGTAGATCGGATCGACTCTGATGACATTGCCAGCCTACCTTCAGTCATCGAAGAGAGGAGCGAAGGACAGACTCCTCACTCGCGGCAGAACGAGAGTAGCGATTCCCTACGCATATCGTGGCTTCAGTATTCAGAGGAACCACAACTTGCGGAGGCCGTGAGCTTTAAAACCTCAAGTAGCGAGGATCAAGAATATCGGGAAGGCGCCGATGCGGGTAACACCCCATCCCATCAAGAATCCACATCTCCGCGGCAGTTTGCACCTTCAATAGATTCAGGTACTCTATAGAGAAGACATGTACAAAACGGAAGTCGGACAGTCATACGAACGGAACGTATTGAGAGATTCGGATGTGTTGGGAATGGACGTTTTGAATCTTATACACCACCAACATACTCGAGAGGGTATATTCAAGGTTTTATTCGTCATCTATAATTAACCATTTCAACCACACGTGTACTTCTAATGTAACTGTTTCTCATTGCATCTTTAACAAAGCTGCGAGCCACGCAACGAATGCAATCGGACCCGTAGCTCGCAAGTAAAACCTTATAACGAGCTCTCGAAGGATACTTATCATCACTAGCTGCATCTTCCTGGCTGATGAACTCTAGCGGTCTACCATGCTGGACAAGATGCTGCGCAGAACGGTCGGTATATCCGCCGTGTTGCCCACACGGAACCCTCGGCCTGGAAGGCTTTTTGTGATCCTGTAATAATGTTAATGCCACAAAGTTCGCGGCGAGTAAATACACACCAAGCTGCTTCCGCGCCTTCTCCAATACAGATAAGCGCTGTATGAACTTTAACATTTCGATTCATGGCGCGTGTTAGGTCGGCAGGAGTTATTTGATACCGTCTGAAATTCGCGTCCTAAGCAGAATCGTCAGTTTCACTGTCCCTGATGTAACTGAAGATGCCACACTGTTATTGCAATGACAAACCAGTCGTCTATTTTGAAAGTAAGCACGATGGAGGAAGACACAATTGTAATCGAGTTTACCTGCATCGTATTGACCTACTTCTTCAACACCCTTTTCGATGGCTTCGACTATGATCACACAATTAGTCACCGCTGTGAAGGACAAGCCAAGGGAACTTACCAGTGTAGTCTCCAGCAAATGCATATTGGGGTATCATGTACATCTTCTCTACAACTTTCCATCTGTCACGGAGCTCAGTGGGAGGTTTGTCGAGTAGCACTAGCGGGATATCAGGGCCATCTCCAGACTGAATCAAATCAGTATTGCAGTTCAACGTCACAAACAACAACATACATGACCATATATCTAGATCGCCCATTTCACGTCAGTAATAGAAGAATATATATGTGGCAAATCCGAAAGCTCACATCCCAAGCGTACTTCTCCTTTCTAGAGAGCCTTTCAAAGGTTTCCATCAACATGACCGCTATGTACTTCACGTGAGCAGAGAACATGTAAAGAAAGAGGTCATACCAGTCTCCATGCTCCTCTGTAGACGGCCATCATATTGAAATCGATACCTGAGTGCAATTTAATATTGACGCTCTACACGATAAGACAAGAAGGATTACATGGAACCGCTAAGGTCAAAGATAAATCTGATCCTTTTGGGCCTAGAATATATTCAAATGAGCAAAAGATATGCAAAAGGATGATGCGGTGGGCATACTTGATCTGGGGTCGACCAAGCTCTGGTTTCTCCATCCCCCGACGTTTGTAAACAGTAGCTTCTCCCGTTAGACCTTCGGTTAACCGACTATCATCAAGTTCCCCGTCCGTCTGCCGCTTCAGCCATACGCGCTCCTCTTCTTTAGCTGCAAGATCTATTCAAACAAATGATGGTCAGGACCGCAAAAGCGCTCTATTGACATGAGGACACGTACGCTCAAGTAAATTGTGGAGTGACAACATGTGTGCCTGCGTTGTAGTCAGGATGCTGCCATATCTTTTAGCCTCCGAAGCAGACATATCCAATTCCTCAAGTCGCCGTTTCAATTCCTCTCCTGCCATTTCTCTCGCTTTTTCCTTGATGTGATCAGGAACGTTGTCCTTCAGCGCGTCCGGCACCTTTAAAAACTGATCAGTCGACGACATCGGCATAGGGGAGCAGCCGCAACTTGTTTGATATCGCCTCCCTTCCAAAGGCGCTTATATCCACCTCGGCCGCCCATCCCGGCAGTATCACGCCCTCCTGTCTAGAATAAAAGTTTTAGAACACCAGCCTTGATGGGCGTCAGATAACATACTCCTCCCGCGTAGGTATTTCCGCCGGAATGCTCTTTATCATCGTGCTTGCCCTCCTTAGGTTCGTGAAGATTGGTTTTACTTGGCTCGAATTCAACATCTTGGATCTTCTTCTTCGCGGCCTCACGGGCAGCATCGAGGCCAAGATGAGGGACCTGCAGACTGAGGAAATGAAAAAGAGCGCGTGAGAGGTCTGTTTGCAGGAAGGCCACCTTTAACATCGCTTACTCATGGTGCTTCAGAATTTCATCTAGCTTGTCAATGGTTTCTGGCTTATAAATATCGAAATCGAATATATTGCGGAGGGCATCTCCCAGTGAATCCCGAGGATAAGCTCGCATGTGTCGGATGAGATTGATCAATTCTAGGGTTCGGCTATATTAGTATTTGATTCGTTGAAAGGTCGATTCCTACCTCTCAGCGAGTAGGGATAGTTCAGAGCACCCGTGTCATAACCATGACGTAGATCGTGGAATGCACCAACGAGGCGCAAGATTGTGTCTTCATCAATTTCGGGGGCTAGCTGATGCAAAAGTTTACGCTCCGATGCCTGATCGGGGTTGCTCACAGAATGAGCACTAAAGTTTTCCCCTAGGACCTGCAAGAAGTGATTTCCAAGGAAAGCTACTTTCTTTTGAATGGAGACGAGTAGCGGGACAATGAGACACTCACGGTAACCCGGACGATTAGCAAGCAAGACGAGGCGGAAATTAGGATGAACGACGATATCGCTTTCCCGCTCGCGAAGAGGTCGTACCCGACGACCATCAGAAAGTGTCATCTCGCCCTGGCCTGCTAAGCTACGGAAAATCGCGACGACGTGCTCTGGCGCCTTATCAGCCTCGTCTATGATGATAACTCGGCCAAAAGTGATGGCTCGAATAAGCGGCGAGTCAGTGTATTGGAGAAGACCTCCCTCCAAAGATGTCGTAAACATAAGCTGATTGACAGTTGTGTCGCGATGCAGCTGGATGTACTCTCTGGGACGTCTTAACAGCTAGAATCGTGTCAAACCGGATGGCAGTAGATCGGAGTGTTGATGACAAACCTGGCACAACCTGTACCAATAGATGGGCTCAGCGACGAGAGAAGGGTGGATCGAGCTCACCGGTCAACTATCTTGTTCTTCCCTACCCCCTGATAGTTAATATTTCAGGCATCGGTTGCCTAGAATAAACGTCTGAACGTACTTGATTTCCCAAAAGCACTACGTGCTCACCAAGGAGCTCTATATCGATAGCCAGATCACGCATTAAACCACTCTGCAAACTGTTGTCGTAGAAGTGATCCATGTGAGGCACATGTGAAGCCACTCCAACTACATCCTGTGAGGCGTCGAACACTGGTATTGACACTTCAAAAGTGTCGTCGGCCGAGGACTTGGACGTAGAGAAGATCAAAGTTTTCTCTTTAATGACTGGACTCGCGTTGATCTAGAACAATGCTCATCAGCAACGGTCTTTCACAAAACACCCAGAAAATTTACCATAGGCGGCTTAGGTTCGATTTTCACTTCCGAAAGAAGTGTATCAAGGTTCATCTTCTCCACTGCAGGCAAGAACTCCGCCAACAATGACCGATTGATGATAGCATTCAAGTCATCGTCGTGAGGGAACAGGGCCAACCGCCTAGCGATCCGCACCAGAGATCTTGTACCAAGCTTCCTGTTTTTCAGGACATTGTCATCCGAGATGCTTTGCCTGTACTTCTCGGCGAAAGACAGCAGGCACTCTATAAGAGTTTGAGGACAACCAGTGGCTTGGAGGATGTCCGATTCCTCCTCGCCGCTCATAGGTTGGCTAGGGATGGGGAAGAACATGTTTGCGTGCTCATCTAATAACCAGTCTTTAAGCGGCAAGGATTTAGAGGCCGTGCTGATTATCCTGAATGAAGGATGTGCCAGAGAAAGCTCGCCTTTCGCAAGCTATATGAAAGAAAAATCAACAACAAAAGAGAGAAGAGTAACTAACGAAGGACATGCCTCTTCTGGAGACGCTTCCGAGACTATACGCTTGTTTTCCCAAAGTTCAATTTCCCGATCCTGGATCAATCGAGCAAGAGAACCAGCTGTGGATCCAATCACATCGAGGCCGGAGAGGTGGACCAGTTGGCCAGCCCATGCCCCCTCAATCAACGGACTGGAGCAAACATTCTCCAACAAGTCGGCTGAAAGAAAAGGAAACACGACTCACCTAGGCTCCCAAGTCGTCGCCCCGCCATCCTCAATCTTCCGCCGCATAACTAGCCCTCTACCGCCCAATTCCTTGTACATGTGGACAACTTCTTGTTCATAACCCAACACCTGTCCAAAGACCCTTACAAGTGTCGACGTCGACGTCGAGGCCGTCGATGGTATCGCAGGAGGAATCAACGAAATATCCCAACCCAATGTATGTGCCTGCAGGAAACACGTTAGAAGTCCCAGGAATCTTCTTGTAGGATGAAACTCCAGATTGCCTTCGAAGGGGAATGGTCTTAGAGCTTTTGTACCCGCCGGTACTCTGAGGACAACAGGAGGAGCGCCAGAATGAGCGAACGTCACTTCAGCAGACGTCTCATCCAAGCGCTTGATAGTAGAGACTCTGTAGCCCAGCAATCCGATATCTTCTTTTTGGGACATCGATGGCGTCCCAAGCTTTCCAAGCCCGGCCTCTTCCGTCTGTCGACTAAGCAAAGCCCATGCCTGGAAGGACGCATGCACAAGTGAAGGGTGAATGGTCAGGAGCAACCGGGCGAGCTGGCCGGATGTAAGACCAGCCTCAGGTGGGGGAAACGCCGCGATCAAGTGAGCAAGTTTTGCAAGGGTCGTTTGTGGGAATGGTGGCAAGGAAGAACGCGATATCGCTTCAAGAGCATTCCGCGATTCGCTTGCAAACTGTGTAGAAAGAATGAGGTTGCGAAGCCTCGTGTAGAGGGAGCTTGTTGGTACGGATTTGAGGCTAGCACTGCGAAGGGCCGTCAGAGAACCAACGGGGTCGATGAAGCGCGATTGAAAGCGACTCCGGAATGGGGGGTCCAAGGGATACCCTGGGTAAGGTGGGACGGGTGCGGCGATAGCGACGACGCGGAAATTCTTGTGTGCGGGAACAAAGTTATGGCCGCCACCTACGGAAATGCAATTCGACGCTTCAAGCTGTGCGTATCGTTGTGGATGAATAATATGCGTTCCATCGTCAAGATTCATTTCTCGATTCTCTAATAGATTGTTGAGTACCTAGAACGTATAAATCCATGAAAAATGGAAGATTGAAGGAATTGGCATACCGGCATTATGCCTCGCTCTGCCTTCTCTATGCCCTCCAATATTAAGAGCCTTCCGTGCTTGACCGCACTTACGGCAGGACTGTCCACATAAACCAGGTTGCCGCCCCTCCTTATCTCCCTTCCCTTGACATACATTGAATATTAACTTGTTCCAGAAGCCATGAACACGCACCTGTTTGAGCTCTGTCTCTCCCACATCTCGATGTAACGCGATGTATTCATATTCCGCATTGATCAAGCTGCGCATTCATTTAGCATTTTATTCAACATTGCAGAAAACCTCACACACCTAGCAAAAGTCATAGCAAGGCGTCGCGCATACGGTCCAGGCTGAGAGACCAAGAAGACATCTTGTCCTAGAAGATGCTTCTGCAGCAAGAAATGCAAATTATCTCTATTGACTGCATCGTTGATATCAAGCAAATCCTTCGACCGCGGAAGTCTCGATGGTGTCAGAGCGGCTGGCACTTCGTATGTGATATCACCCAACTTGAGGGTCCCTACAGACTCTGGGGGTGGGGTTAATTCCTGCAAAATGTGCTTTAGTCGTCGTTGGGCCATTATGCCCGTCGATGGACGTATCACAACAGGAGCCAAAAGGCTCAGACTAATGCAGTATGTCCGATTCCAGGGGTGAAACAGCGTCCACAACGGACTACGACGTATATATGGGGAGGTCGATAATAACATTCATTTGAATGGAGAGACGGGTACCCGGCATATCTGTACCCGGTTCTGTATGTCGACTTTTCCGATGGACATAACCTTTACCTAGGTCTACCGAGGCATATTCTTGCAATATGACCTTAGCTATACTGTAGCGGAGGTAGGTATCAGAATAGTAACATTTTTATTTTGGAAGTCCTTACGACTCGAGTTTAATCTACATAACTATTTTTTACGAACGGAGCCAGCTCAACGGCTATACACGAAAAGTTTGACACCAGCGTAACGTACACACAAGGGTATCCCCCACAATTAAACAATCATTTAGAAGTTTTCTAAGATGGCGGATGAGATTTATGGGTCAAACAGCGATGAACCCCAAACTGACCTTTTCCAAAGAAGAAACGAGTGCCCTTGGGTTGCGAATACTTGTTTGACATCTGGTGCAGGGTCTTGGACAGAGGCGCTGGCCCACAGAAGAACTGAATAGGGTATCCATGAGAGAACTACTTAGAGAATACAGCAGCAAAGTGATACCCACCACACCAACGTCAGTTTGAGGGTGGTTCTCGGCGATGGAGGTGAAGACGCGATCCCAGTTGGGGCGGCCGAAATGAGTAGGAGCACGTAACGAGGTAATAGCATCCTTCTCAGCACCAACATCTTGCACGAAGATGTTGTTCATATCATCCTCCTTGATCCTGGCAGTGAGGTAAATGTTAATCTCGATCCTGTTGTGAGCATCCTGCTCCTCAATCGCATGAAGAAGGGAGTGGAACCACTCGGCTGAGCCGAAGTCACGGATGACCCATGTGAAGTAGACCTGCGGAGAGCACTGTTAAGCGTAGAACAAAAACCAGACAAGATTTAGTAAACATACCTTGTCGAGACGGGTGGGCTTGGAGTTGTTGAAGGCGTTCATACGATACCAGATCGTCTTGAGGATGCTACAGATATTAGTTCCATTTTCCTCCAATCATCAAATCAATTGTGATACTCACGAAGCGAAAGGAGTGACACCAATACCAGCACCAACAAGTAAAACCGTCTCGAACTTGGAGAAATCCTCGCTAGCGCTTCCGAAGGGACCGTCAACCATAACACGGGGAAGAGTACGGTTGAGAGGCGGATTCGCGGTGGTACTGACAACCTTGCTACCTGCAGCGTCCTGATAACCCTTGTCCCTAGTCTCGAAGTCACATCCGACAGCCTGAGCAAGAGCCCCAGTGAAGTCGCCGACGACACGAATATGGACAGAGATGTAATCTTCCTCGGGCGCACTGATAGCGCGTTAGCTGGTCTCTAGAATGAGAATGCTGATACCAACCTGGTTAAAGTGAAAGGATGCCATTGGAAGTAAGACACTTCAGGGCACGACAGAAAGATGTATTGACCGGCGCGGGTTGTGGTCTTCTCCTTCTTGATCTGAAGCTCCATGACGCTTGAAGGGTGTTGGATGACCTTTGAAATATACGTTCTGTGGCGAGATCGGACTTCACGAAGGATGCGCTCCACAACATAGATGACACCCCCGACCAACCAGTAACGCTAACAACATGTCAATATGGTATTAGCATCCAGCAATAATTAATCGGACTTACCCAGAAGACCCCGATGTTATTGAACGAACAAAACGGAGGCCTGTCTGGCTTGATCATGCAGAACATGCCATGGAGCTGCCAACACACGAAGAAGGGAATGAACAGGTGATGCGAATACCAGAAGCGTTCGAAATGTGCATGCCTCCGCTTCTCCAGGGCAAAGAACACCATAGCTGCGAGGCAAGCCGTCATAATCCAACCAGTCACGCCGGGACCCGTAGTGAAGTTAGCCGCTAAGAAGGCGAGAAGTCTCTGGCCGGGAGTTTTTGCGTCAGGGTCGGCTATCGCGAGCTTGGCGAAATTGTCCATGTGTGCAAGGATGTGCACGACGGTCATTCCAACGATGGCCCACGCTGTGGCCTTGTGCAGAGTAATGTTTTTGTCGAAAGGAATGAAGTCGTTGAGTGGGCTACGGCGCAGCAAGGAGACGAAGTTGCGGCAGATTGGCAGGAGAATGAAGGCGACATCGACATGAAGAGCAAGTGCAGCGCTTCGAGCAATAGCTGGTCGTAAAAGTGGGCTCTAAAAGTAATGATAGGTCGACATAGAAACGTACGATACGTGATACCAAAGGTTGCACGAGCATTGACATTGTTGTCTTTCAGCAAGTAGTTCAAGAAGCCGAACACCAAAACCAACATGTGAAGGAAAATCCAAACAGCAATGAATAGGATTCCGCCTCCCTCATTAATCATCCACACATGAAACTTCTCGCGGAAAGTGGTCCGCTTGGGCGGGCCTGATGTAACCGAAGCCACTGTTTTGGACCGCTGCAGGCCTTGGAGTCGTCTCCTCTCCGTCTTGTTTCGATGAAGATGGATGGGTAGTGAACCACCAGCATAGTTCATTAGGACATCAGGATGCTGATCCAGAGCATACCTACCGTCCGAGAAATCGAGGCCAGATGAACGTTTGGGGAAAGCCATTAAGACGATCCGCTAAACGACCTTGGACAGCGAGGATGAAGAAAGTGAAGTGAACGAAAAGACCGGCCAGCTGGTCGCACTGAACAAAAATGAAATTAGAAATTCAAATGCAAACAAAAAGGACGGCGCGTTCTGGGTCCCCATTGAAGACTTTTTTGTTGTGATGACAAGCACACAGTGGCAGCCGAAGATCGGGTGTTTTGATGCACCGATGCTTCTGACAATACATGGCAATTATTGGTCTTTCTGAATTCGTATCTCTTACAACACAGCGTCCGCTTTCTATTCATAGACTCATGGTAATTTAGCACGTTTCGCACTCCGAGACACAATGTGCGGAGGGCCTTGTCAATTGTGCATGCTGATCACAGTTAAACAATGAATATTTGCTTATTGTTCCGCCAACTCGGTATCAAAGTTTTTAGAGACGCTCCAGACCTGACATAGACTACGCTTGTCCGGTGGCATTGCACGGAACTACGTATCTCGTTAGTGATCTAGATCCAAGTCTATGTCGCACACGTACTTGTCAACCCCGACAGACCCTCAACGTTCTGACATATAAAACTTGGAGGTTGTTCGACCGGACCTGTGATATTAAAGGCCTCGAAGCTGATATCATCGCAACCCACGGCTGGACTACACTCGAGGTCCACGACTAATTCCAGGTGTCAACATCAATGCACAATGATCATCGCTACAACGACTGACTTTGGTTGGTCGTCGCCGTGCCACTCCAATCTACGAAAGTAAGGTTGCTGAATTTAAGTGTTGATGGCATATCACCGCTGGGTACGAAAAATGGGGATAAGAAAAAGATCAGGCAATAACAGCTGTCTACGCGCTTACCTGTGACCGCTATTCGTCTGAAAGAGCTGCACGGGTCTGTCGACACGATCAAGTCTAACGCTCTTGGCAACCACATTTTTCACGTGTCCTATCAGAGTGAAACGTGTCAGTCCATGCTTCAGAAGGCTCTCAGGGACACTGCACACCCGTTCCACCACCCCCACCTATAGGGGGAACACCATTAACGGTACCAGTCCACGTTTTGAAGTAGACCTAAGTCAGGAAGGTATGAACGGGCTATATCGGAAAAATGAACAGTCAGGTATCGTACCCCATTCGCCATGTTGGGCTGGACATTTGGGTCGATACGAGTGATCTACAGAGGACAGACATCTGTCCAGCATGTTGAGGATAGGCAGACGAGCAGTGATAGCGTACAAAAAGATCTTTGAGTTCGACATTGTCTACGAGGTCTGACTGGGTGACCTATCAGCTGGGCGGCAAGACAACCGAATTTCATTCTCACCATGTTGACGTATTGCCCCAGTGAACCAAATGCGATTCCGTTGCCTCCACGGCAAGTGATGTTCCGAGCAATGATATTCGATGAGTTCTAAGAAAAGATGGAACACAGACTGATCAGTACTGCTTTCGAAATAGAACCGTGCGTATTACGCCTTTGATGGCTAGGCAGTCATCTCCACAGGTGACGTCCCAGTCTAATAGCGTAATCCCGTCGCTCCGATAGGTATCAATACCTAGAACATACACGAGGTTAACTGAACTTGACAGATGTTATTGAATTGAAGATCTGCTACTGACCATCTGTATTGGGTACAGCGCTTTAATGAGGTCGATCGATCAGTGTCCAAGTAAGGGTATATAATCCAGAAAACTTACTTTTCACCGATAAAGGAGGGATCGGTGTTGGTCGCATTGATGAACATCCCGTTGTACACGATGTCGGATGACTCCGCAACCGCGTTAGCCCAAAACGGTGGAGATTCAATCCGGAAGTTCCTAATAACACCATGCTGTGCTCTCCACACAGTTAGAGAGATAGGACGGCCATCTCCATCTTCCCTCTCGTGCGATTGGAAGAACGTCCACCAGGGCTAGAGGCTTGTGTGCATCGAGGAACAAAAGGCTTCATCAAACAGGTGGGTACATACCTGCCCATTTCCTTGGATGCCACCGGTATTGTGCGCGTCAATCACGAAGTCGCTTCCTGTAACTACGAACCAAGAAGCTTGACTCTGGTGTCATGTCAGCAAAGTTTCACTGATAGTTTGAAGAATTCTGCGCACCTGAATGAAAACGACACGGAAGGTGTTATTTGCATTCAACCAAAATTGGATGTCAGGGTTGAACTGTGCCACGGATTAACGGCAGATCGGCATCGGAGAAGTACATTGGGCCTCACGTTAAGAAACCCCTTGAGATCTACCGTGGATGAATTGAGATTCCAGATCATTTTTCTGAGGTCCTTGCCTCAACAACACAGGTCACGGTATTAAAGTTACTTTGGCGAACCTTGTGATGTTATAATTCCCCTGTTCAAAGACAGTTTTTCCTGAATGTCCGCACGTCGCAATAGCTTTTTCCACCTATGGATACAGTAAGAACTGGATCAATGTACTCAGGAGTCCCTCGTAACGACTGTACCTGATCAGTATCGTCCAATCCATTTCCAAGTGGGCTGAGCGAGCATGTCAAGTTTGTGACTTGTCCGAGAACAATTGGAGAAAACAAAAAGACAAATGCCAGTAACGACGATCGAAGTCGCATAGTACTTGTGCAAAGCCTGTACACACTTTTCGGGCGTTTCATATAAAAGTGGAGTGGGAAGCCATGCAAAGAATACGCATGGTCATGGGGTCATTGAATAAGAGCGGGCCGAGCAGCGGGACAACGAGACGCACAGAAGTCATAGAAGAGTAACACCTGGCGGCTTCTTATACCTATTTAGAGGAAAACACATGAAAGAATAAGACTGATCCTTAGGCATGTCGCTGGCTCAACCGAAAAACGGGTAGTCCAAAGTTCGTTTAATAGCGAGTTCAAAGTTTACGTAGAAAGTCTCACATAAAGTCCCGACGGTGTTACAAATGCAGCTAATCGTTGTAACATGAGCCAGGATACTGACACCCTTATTACGACTATTGATTTGCATAGAGACTTGAACACGCGTCACGCAGAAAAACAGTCTGGTCGGTAAGTCTAGCAGGGCTGATCGGGCTGATTAAAATGCTCGCGCAAAATCGGTGGCGCAGGACCAAATTAGTTGAATGATACCCTCGCTTGAAGAAAGTTAACCTATGTATGTGTGGAAGGAATGACTGAAAAAGATGTTTATTTGCTTATGTGGACGCGAGCAAGGCACGTGATCTAATTATGCCATTTTCGACGCGAATCGACTGCTGAAACCAAAATCAGGCCGATCTCTCTTCTTCTATCACTTCCTGTGGCGCGTTCCTCGTCTCTTCCCTGTGGCAAATACTAATCGTAACGGCATCAAGTGCCAGTCTCCGACTCAAAGGTTGGCATTGTTTGTATACAGAATATCCAGATTACTAGTATGTCTAACAGCATAGGCCAGCGTACGTAGATAGCAAAATAGTAACATGTAGGTCATCTACACTTCATATGATCTTCCCATGTGACGAATATTCAACTTTGTGGGCTTGGATCCAATACTTGAACTAGGGGTCCATCGCCTCGCTTCGCCATGATGACCCGGGCCCTTGCCATGGTCCAACTTCAGAGAAAAGCCTACTATTAGACTACGTTCACCATTCGCGACCAGTAAAGATTCAAGAGCTTTGGAAACGAAAGATATACATCCAGAAGAAGCTGAAATTCTTGTACTAATGCATTGGTACAAACAAAACAAGCCTACCAAGCAAGACCTTGCTATATATGTAATATGGGAAGGTGAGTATCACTTTGATTGCAGGCTGGAAATATTCACTCTCAGGACTGAGGTTCCTGGCTCTTTACTGTCAAAATTTTCCCCGAGTTCTCAATCTTTAGCCAATGATACGTGTACTTCGGATGTCCTTCGCTGTTTTTTCTAGGCTTGTTCGGACCGGCATCTTGTGATTTGGCGGTCATCAATCTCATTATTACCTTGCTCGTATAACAGCGTTCATTTCATCACTCCAAGTACATTCTGAGGACTCAGTCCTGATGATGGCGTACGATGAAACATATTCAGGAGAGGACTCAGCACGAAGGGAGATGTGAGGCGAGTATGAAGGATTATCCAGTTCAGGATTTTGCAGGATTCAAACACGTTTTTTTGCGATTCGTTTGACTTTGATGCCTTTCGAGCCCCGGCCGGCATAAAAGAGATATGTAGAGGTTTAGCCCTCGGTTCTATGGTTACCGAGTTCGTATCCGAGCAGGCAGGTATCAAGCAGACATGGCCAAATGCTGGTCCGAATGTACTTCTCTGGCACTGACACCTGATGAGCGAAGCGATCTAGAAGCATATTGTGTCGTAAAGTGACCTTTTTTATGACTTATCTGATTCCCTCATATTTCTTCCTATGAAAGATCGATCGAGATTGCATATCCCATCGTGTTAGGATCCAGCATCAAAACACGCTAACACCAACCAACCAACCAACGATGATAAAGGAGTGTTTGACTTGTGCTTCATACTTGACTTCATGTCAAACAGCATTTTCGAGTACAGATCACACACGAGGCCGTGAATTCCAACATGGGACCTTTGGTTGACCAAACTAGGGGGCTATTACGAGATCCATGATACGAGATAGATAGCTTCATTTGTCCTGGTATCAGAAGGAAATACCAGCCATCCGGGTGGCGTCAATAGTTTGCCTACAGCTCGGAAGACTGCTTCTCATGATCTAGGTAGATGATTGATCAGCTACACCCGTTCGATAGTCACCTTGACACATGCCAAAGATATGCTCAATACTACATCGGCCACACGCCGGCATACGCGAAAAAATTTCATCGGTCAAAGGAACTTGAGAGATCCCTGGCTAAATAGTGTCACAGTGACGCCATTCCACTTCGTCGTCCCGACTAAGTGGTAACAGAAAAACGAAGGCGATGTAATCGGTGACTCAACAATGTATCTTATTATATGCATCTTCCTCCGAGGGGTGCTAGAAATATCTAGTGGGGCGTGTGCCTCACAACACATCATGAGATCAGTTGACCAGTGAAAGATCGGTGATGTCTCGTGATGTCTCCGGAACTCGTGATGTCTCCTGAACTTGGTATGTCGAGATCTCTGGGTTGAAAGCTTAAGGCATGCTGATCTAAGATCTATGGTTCATCGACGTACATAGTATCCCGAGATGTCTATCACGTTATGAATGGAGTACCTGCGCTGATAAACCATTTCAGACGCACGACAAGAAGTCAACCCCAAGTGCGCCACCGACACTTGTCACGTTTATATGACAATAGCGGGGGGTTGAGAGGTCATATGAAAGTGCCGAAGCATCGCCTACGGCACTAGGTGCCAGGGCAAGCTAGAAAGCGATCAAAGCGATTTCTTCGAAAGCGAAGATTTTGAATCATAGCTCATGCCGCGGGGCGTGCTTTGAGCTATGTTCACCGTCTTGATGCTAAGATCTGACTGAGAATAAGAGACCATCATGGGTTTGTTAGATCCTACAACTCAGTTTTCTCTCTTTTATTTACGTTTGACCTCGCTCTTACTTTCTGGTCTCGGTTAGGAGGGACTCCGAGGTTCTATCATATATATGGACTAGGCTTTGAGCAACCGAGGAAGGCCGGAGGATTGTAAACTACAAATCATGTGCACTAGTGGGAGGAGAAGCCGCATGGAAGCAATAGTCCAGTGAGATGTTACACCGAACATCTCGGATGTTCAAGTATATCGAGTTCCTTCCGATAAAACAAAAACGGCTATTGTCGGATACGTGTGTCTCCAGGACGTTCCATCACCACCAAAACGCCGGTGGCGGGAAATTCTCCATTTTGCAAAAGCGAACAAGTCAAGGGGAAAAGTAAGTAGTCATCAGCAACTACTTGATACCAAAGATTCGGTAACCAGATATGAGCGTGCGAGTCTGAGCATAATCTGATGGGTGGGACACAGTGATCTATAAATTATCACGACGAGAAACTCTAGCCTGAGCGACGAGAGATTTTGTGGTATTCAAAGTAATGCTCAGAAAGTGTAGAGCAAGGAGGACTCGAGAACATTATGCAATAGAAGTATTTTTTAAGGTTGTGCAGTGTTATTATGTTGATGTTTAAGAGCTCTTGACATGATGTTTTTAAACATTCGAACCACGATCAAAAAATGCGCCCTTGATATCAAGATCGTGAGTTTTCGGGTCTCAGTGTGAATAAGGAGTCCGGAGGTATTAGGTGTTTGCGCTATTAGCCAGTGTGAAACGATTTGGCAGAGTTCATGGGCCGTGCCGAAGGATGTCGAGTCAAGACGATATAAGGATATCGATGTGACCAAGAGGCATACGTGTCCATTCACATGAAGCGGGTCCTACACGGCCGCCGTCCTACTTCTTTCACCCGGAAGCGGTGTTGGAATGACCATTGAAGGGACGGAGGGGTGACGCCGTCGGAGAAGGGCGGAGATTGCACTCTAAATAACCTCTCGAAGCGAACTTACTCCATGATGTTTGAGGGTGTTCACGAATTTCCCCGGATTTCTGACAAGCTGTCCTGGCAATTGCATAAGTGGGCTGCAACCGTGTCCGTCAAATGTCCGCTTTGAAACGTGCAACTCACAACCCCAATTTGAGCAGGTTAGATCTACGTTCCTGGGGTTTAATCTGGCCATGAGGACCGCGAGCAGTCCACAGGGATTACGATGTTCACGATGAATCCGAGTCGGCTCTAATTGGAGATGATATATGTACGTAAGTGAAAGGCAAAAGGTCACGGTGATGCCGGAGATAACGCGCCCATAGCGGATCGCTGCGGCGAAGCCCGAATGCAAAAACTTTATTATATTTTTCCCAAAATATATCGACACTTGATCCCCACGCGTTCATACTCAATACCACAGAGATGTGATTCTTTTGTATCCCCGGGGAGGTTATGATCAGATGAGCTTCCTATGAGACCATGGGACATATATCGAGTATCGACATAGCATCTAGTGTGTATGCTCTTGTATTGGACGATCCATCTGCTATTGGACACACCTCAGGCTCAAGCTGCCAAGATCGCGGTTTATCCCACACCGTGACCTTGCATCCCCGTTGTGATAGGCCCTCCTGATTACCGCATCTGGGTCTATCGTTATGGAAATCCCTAGCGGTGCCACACTAAGCCAATTTCAAATGGCGCTATTCTTCTTTGAGATATGTGTGCCTTTTCTGGGAGGGTGACCTAGATACCATAAGAGCAAACCCGTGCCGAATGCTCCCCTCTTGATGTCCTCCTGCTTATTCTGTTCCTTCGTTGTGTTCAGACATTGACAGTCCTTTCTCCTTGATCATGAATCAGCAGAAGCTCGCTGGTGGTAGTGGTTCACCTGGTCGAGGTTCTGCGCGTCATGAGTCGACACCATCGAGTTCGGATTCTCTCCAACCCAGCCTCACCTCGCAGCATTCTCTTCCCTCGATCCGTCAATTACATCCATATTTACCCCCCTCTGGATTATCGCAGCAGTATCTCTTGGGCTCGGGGGAGGCTCCAAACCTCACACACTCCGCCCCTTCACAATTCGTGCCGCAATCTAGTCCACTGGGTCAGACTCCATTGGGCTCTCGTAGGAGCTCTGAGATGTTTGCTATTGATTCTGAGCCCGACATCGGGGAGCAATCGCTCGAACAGCCAAAAAAGAAGAGGCGCCGGCAGGCCTTGAGCTGTACCGGTGAGGAATGTCATAAACTTGATATTCGTAATCATGTAATTGACTGATTTCCTATTTTCCTGGTCCTTTTGCGTCTTCCTCCCTACCCTTGTTTCACTGGACCCTGTGTTGATATATACCCCGGCTTCGTGGTGCTCGTAGAGTGTAAGAGGCGAAAAATCAAATGTGATAGGTTTGGCGATATTTGGCGATCATTCGGAAAGCGTATGTATCTAATGAGACCTCAATCATGCAGGACACAGCCTTGTGCCCCATGTACACGCCGAGGAGAGCAGTCAAGATGCCAATGGCATGTCGTTGAACCGATGTGGGTTGATCCTCAATTTAATATTTGACACGTTGTCGTACTCACGACAGGTCTAGGGAAAAGTACGTCACTCGCGCTGAGTTTGACGACCTCAAAGCACGTTATGATGAGCTTTTTGAACAAGTGCAACAGCTACGAGCAGCAACACAAGTTCCCTCTTACTACCACACGGGTATTCCTCCTGGGCTTCCAGGGGAGGCTGTGCCGTCAACGGGCCCATCTGGATATCAACCCGTAACTATCCCATTGCAGTCGTTCAATCCAAGCTTTCAATCCCAGGGTCCCCGCTTCATTAAACCCGAGGATACTCAGATAAAATCTCACCACCATACAAGTACAACTGTTACGTCACCTGCACTGACCCGATCCCCTTCCTCTATGCGACCACTACCCAGTGAAAAGTCTCCGACATCATCGGTGGCAAAGAATTCTCCACTTTCACTAGCATCTATCACATCGCCCTTTAATCCAGACTCGCAATCAAAAAACTGCCACGCGCAGACGCTCGTGCTGGGGAAGCGTCTGCGCCTCGAATCTCAGGATCACTACGTCCCAGCGGTTCACATTTCCGGGATGATGCCACATCGAATCTACCGCCTTTTACAGGGGCACCACCGGGGATGTATCTCAGTAATCTCACATCTACCAGCCAAAAAAATTCGGCGAACGAGATTCAACCGTCATCTCGAAGATTTATGGAGACGCCCCTTCAGCCAGGCGCGTTGTCACGAGGCGATGACAGGGAGTCATTAACTCACTTTGCTCGCGATCGCTGAATCTCGTCCCACCAAACATACATGCCACCAAGGGTCAGATGCCTGGACATCTCGGCACAATATCCGCCGAGATACTTCTTTCGTCATCAGGTGTATTCATCTATCTCCAGCGTTCTTTACCCCAATTATACATACTTGTGCCGACATTTTACCTATTGAACATTGTGAGGGATTTCTCATTAGTAAAGTTACTCGTGCTAGAGCTGATCAGATACAGTTTAATCTATTATAGTCACCATTATCCTTCTTCCTCCGTTGGGCTTTCCAAAGCGTCGCATACTCAACAACGTCCCCATCTTACAAGTCCAAATTTGGGTTTGATCAAGATCGACAACCATTATTTGCCACTTCGGGTTACCATAGGGCTCCATGGCCATAATGATGTACTGGTTACTGTTTATTTGGCATCTCCTTTGACCGTCACCAGCATAACCATCCCTCCATGTATCAATATATATATCTACGGGGCACGGCTTTCTATCACCGCGATTATGCGGTTGGTATCCCACAAACTTGTAAAGTTTCCGATTGGTCCATCGACTTCTTCATTTCTCTCCAGGATACGTGCTTCTACTTGTAGAACATTCTTCTAGGTGCTCATTCAGAATGTATGCGACATCAACAGCAATCTGTCAATTTTCGACGCAGTAGGATCTGCCTTCTTCTCTGGCAACACAAATACTCAGGCCAATCCGCTTGTACTGCAGGGACTGACAATGGCACGAGAAGTGAACCACGCACTGCCCGACATGGAAGTCGGTAAAAATATCGTTCACCAACCGTAATCATTCTCGGAAGTACATGAGTACTCCCTCTTGTCGGTAGCAGTTCGGAGACGATCCTGACTGGCTTCTGCTTCGTTCGGCCGAAGACAAAGAAGGACCGGTGACAAGCTCCGTTAAACCCGTCACTTGTCACTCCCTCTTAGGCACTCGAGGTGTCTTCCCTCCATCTATGTACTTAGTCCAAGTAACCTCGGAAATTTTCATGATCCGTCAGTCTCGGAAGTATTTACTTGTCACGCTCCGATTTCCCGACGCCTGCAGAAATCCGGGCCGTGATGAACGTCCAGAGTATTTCCTCTAGCTTTGTGCTGAATTCCCCCATTGAGGGTGTTGGCATCCTCTGCTTTGTTTTATTCGGCGGTATTGGAACCACGCGGTCTGATATTGGCATACAAATATGTCCACGCTTTTTGACAGTGGCACCTGTTGCCAAGGAGTTGTCCGCAGTCACCATACCACATGCATGGTTCATATGACACCAGGACTATTGAATGATGGCTGGGCTCATCTGTATGTATTAGTAAATTTCAGGCAATGCACCAAAATGTATTTCTGGCTACTCAGTATCACATGACTTCTGCTTTGTCTAATGTCTAAAGTGATCACATACCTCAGCCTATAGAATATATAGATATCCATGGCCTATAAATGCTATCGAGCTCCTGCAAGTAATCAATATCATTGTCCACTGTCCCAGTGATAGTCCCAGTAGTATGTAATTCATCTTCCTCAGACCTATGGACCTTTTGGTCATTCATCTTACTTTGTCTTCAAGGGTTCAATAAAATACCCGATAGCTGCATAGAGCCAGACAGCCCCTTTCTCCCCCAATCTTGAGGGTAACATCTGCATATTGATAACTACTCCCCATCTATGGAAGCTTAGAGGACAATTGTGCACCAATAATTTCATTTTCACCTGGCTTTCTAAGAGTCCTCTTCCTCTTCTTGCACTGGAATCACTTGCTTTGGCTTGCCATAAACATGTCAGTTCATGCCACTTTGGTTGCATCACTTCCACCATGCCTTAGAGAATATGATATCAGCCACTGTCATCTGCCTTAAGACAGACATGATCTAAGGTGACACAGTTGGGCAAAAGTAGTTGGGAAGGCTCTTTCTCTGTGACTTGTATCTATCAAGGGTCTCAATGTCAACTGACAATTCTATAATGTCCTGGAAAGAGGCTTCAATCATGACTGTCACAAGATAGTGCAGGTCTTTGACAGAGATCAGGATAGTAGTACTCAAAGGATGGTAATATTTCTGGCACTCTTCATATCTGTCTGACAGGAGGCAAAGATTAACTGCAGTAGTGTACATATGCAATCAAGGTGAAGCACCCACTGAACTTTAAGAAGACAATGTAGCTTGTTGTTGCAGTTCATGTCAGGGGACTACCCTTTCCAACCTCTGCCCCTGACCAACACCAACTCCCCTTGACTGCTTCCACTCCCCTGGGACTCATTCAATGTCTCCCAAGCATTCTACAGGTCCCCAGAGATCTCCAAAGACCCCTGAAACTTTCTGTGATCCCTTGTCAAGTACTTTGGCTAACTCCAGTCACCTATGCAGTCATTCCCATGCCTCTGCCACCTGTTGATGTGCTGCACCAAGCAGTGGATATCCTTAGACTTGTTCTCTTTGGATTCCCCTCTGCTAGGTGATTAGTTTACTATTTGTATCATTGATTATAGTTCTAATATACTTTAGATTCCCCCTGCTAGCTGCATGACTTGGCCATTGCTCCTCAAGGTCACCCTTACAGCAGAACAAGTCTCCAAATCCTGGCCTGGAAGCCCCTCATAGCCTGCATGGAATTTCCAAGCCCCCTATCTGTCACTTCCCCACCAGGCTTAAGCACCCATGGAATTCTATGTCTCAGCTTGCCAATCCAGACACTCCCTCAGAGGCCCTGGCACCCTAGGACAAGGCCTGGACTTGCCTGCTACACCTAGAGAACCAGGTGCAATTGACCCAAACTTTCCTCACACATCATACAACTGAACTCTCCATCCTTTGCCAAACCACTGAACACATTTCCCAGTCCCTCTAGGCACTACTAGAGTGCCTGACCCCTACCTCCATGCCACCCCTGGCTGCAGAAACACCCTCAGCAACTCCAGCAGCCTTCCTGGCAGCTCCAGTAGCCCCCTGAGCATGGATTCCCCATCCCATGCTCCCAGATGCATATGATGGCAACTGCTCTGGTGAGGAGTGTTTCCTCCAGTCCTGCCTCATCTACATCTATCTCAGTAGGGATGCCTTTGACTCCAATGCACTGAGAATAGCCTGGGTACTGTCATACATGAAGATGGGATGTGCCTCCACTTATGCACTACAGGTGTTTTGATGCCCCAGAGGTGTTGGAAGTTTCATGGATTGGGCAGCCTTCAAAAAGTACTTCCAGGTGGAGTTTTTCCTAATCAACCTGGCCAAAACCACTGCCTTAGCGCTATGCAACCAGGAGCAGTATGGGCAAGGGAAATGGATGCTGGATAAGTATATTGTTGATTCCTTCTGGGCACTAGTTGAGCAAGCAGCCTACCCCAATGGCCTCCAACTGTGCCTGACCTTCTGGGATGGCTTGCACCCCACCTTACTGGGATGCATTGACAACCTCATCAAGGGCTGCCCAGACAATGAGCAGATTGCCTCCTGGTATAAGGTGGCCTGATATTAGTGGCAACTCATGGAGATTTGACAGGAGCTATGCCACATGCATCTGACTCACTGACCTGCCCCTGCTGCCACTCTCTGCTACCCTGCCCCTGCACTCCCAGCACCTGCCTTGGCTCCAGCCACCTCCATGCCATGACCCTTACCTCTGGGCATCCCCATGGACATCAATGCCACCCAACAGCACTGCTCCATGCTGTTACTGTGCCAGAGATGCCAGAAACCCAGGCACTTTGCATGACAATGCCCATTGGGCCTTGAAGTATGCTATCTATCCACAGTCGAGCAGGAGGAGCTTCTCCTGCAGCTGTTGGCCACAAAGGATGCTGCTGGAGATTCCTCACCAGACAGGCTGGCACCAGAGTTGACTCCAGAGGAGAGTGGTGCTTGTGCCCCCCTCCCAGGTCTGGAGGAGGATTTTGAATCAAGTGATGGATGAGGTGTATGCCTCTGTCACCAAGTACTAACAGGTTTGCTTGTCTGTCAATAGAAAATGAAATCACTTCTCTTGATATCAATGACCCTAAGACAAAGGAACCTCAGTACCCCCCTCCAGATGTACAAACACCAACTCTGGACTCCATGCCAAGTTCCCTGACACCTGTTAGGCCCCATCTGTGCTGCCCTGCCTGGGAATGCCAATTGCCCCAGTGATATGTGGTAGCCACAACTCCATCAGCAAATTGCCTGCACCTTGACATAGAGATTGAGACCACAGACACTCAGCAGGCCTGCAGAGTCACTGCCCCCCTGGATAGTGGTGCTATGGGGCTGTTCCTGGACTCAGAGTTTGTTAAGCACCACTGCCTGACCATGCAGCCATTGTCCAAGCCCATCCCAGTGTTCAATATTGATGGAATGCCCAATGAGGCCAGTGCCATCAGCTCTGTGGTCAATCTTGTCCTCTGCTACCAAAACCATGCTGAGCAGGCAGTCTTTGCCATCACTAGCCTAGGCAAGCAGGACATGATCCTTGGTTTCACCTGGCTTCAGGAGCACAACCCCAAAGTAGATTGGGCCTGGAGTGAGGTAACCATGAGCTGGTGCCCCTGGAGGTGCACCACCTGTGGCATTGAGGTCAAGGAACAGTGCTGGGCTGAGGTTTGGGAGCATGCAGCCATTTGGGCTTGCTGGGCTGGCCATCTCCCCTTTGCAGATCTAGACCTTCTGGACCCCCTGCCCCTGGCATTCCCTCATAGAGAGGCCTTCTATGAGGAGGACCAGAGCAGCAGTGGGGCCCCAGAGGAGGATCTAACAGGGGAGTTTTGTGGCTTGCACAACTAGGAGTCCCCAGATGAAGCAGTGGAAATTGGAGACTAGATATACATCATTGCCCTATGCTCCCCACCCTCTATCACAGATATCCAAGCCAGCCAGACTACCTCTCAGTGGCTGGCCCAGGTGTTTGTGGCAAACTCTGTGCCCTGGGAGCTCTGGGACATCACACCTCCATATCTCCACATGTTCAAGGATGTATTCTCTAAGGCCTCCTTTGACTTGCTCTCAGAGCACAAGCAGTGGGACCATGCCATTGAATTGATACCAGACTCCAAGCCCACAAGCTGTAAAGTCTACCCACTGGCACCAAAGGAGTGGGACAAGCTTAATGCCTTCCTACAGGAGAATCTGACCTCTAGTTGCATCTGCCCTCCAAATCTCTGATGGCCTCTCCAGTCTTCTTCATCAAGAAGAAGGATGGCTCCCTCTGACTGGTCCAGGACTACTGGGTTCTTAATACTATGACCATAAAGAACTGCTACCCCCTCCCCCTCATATCTGAGCTCATCAACAATCTCTGGGGTGCATGATACTTCACCAAATTGGATGTCTGGTGGGGCTACAACAATGTATGGATCCAGGAGGGAGACAAATGGAAGGCTGCCTTCCAGACCAACCAGGAATTATTTGAACCTCTTGTCATGTTCTTCAGACTCACCAACAGCCCTGCCACCTTCCAGACAATGATGAACAACATCTTCCAGGACCTGATAGTGGAAGGCACAGTGTGTGTATACCTCAACAACATCCTCATCTACACTAAAACATTGAAGGAGCACTGCCAAGTCATGCACATTATCTTGGAATGTCTCTGCCTTCATCAACTCTATCTCAAACTGGAGAAGTGTGTGTTTGAGCAAACCCAGATCAAGTACCTCAGGTTGATCATCTCACATGGAGCTGTGGAGATGGATCTGGTGAAGGTGGCAGGTGGTGTGGAGTGGCTGGAGCCCAAGAACAAGAAGGAAGTGCAGGCCTTCCTAGATTTCACTAACTTCTACCAGAGGTTCATCCAGGATTTCTCCCATCATGCCTGAGTGCTGTTTGACCTTACTGCAAAGGGTGCTACCTGGAGTTGGGGCCCCCCAGAGCAGATGGCTTTTGACAATCTCAAGTGCACTGTCACCTCCAGACCTGTTCTCCTTTTCCTGAATGATGACTCCCCCTTCCAGGTGGAAGCCAATAGCTCTGACTTTGCCACCAGAGCTGTTCTGTTGCAACAATCCCAGGAGGAACAAAAATGGCATCTGGTGGCCTTCTACTCCAAGAGTCTGAAGATAGTGGACCACAACTACAAAATCCATGACAAGGAGATGCTAGCTATCATCTGGTCTTTTGAGGAGTGGCAGCATTTTCTGGAGGGCATGCAGCATAAGTTTGAAGTGTGGATGGATCACAAGAACCTCAAGTATTTCTGGATGGCCAAGAAGCTCAACTACTAGCAGGCCTGGTGGTCCCTCTACCTAGCCAACTTTGACTTCTTGCTGCACCACAAGCCAGGCCAGAGCATGGGGAAGCTGGACACCCTGTCCTGGAGAGTGGACCATGGCACCAGGGGAGATGACAACAGCAACATTGTGCTCCTTCAGCCCAAGTTGTTTGCAATCCAAGCCATGGAAGGCTTAGCCATCAAGGGGGCAGAGGTGGAGATCCTCTGGGACATCAGGTAGGGAAACCAAGACAGTCTTCAGGAGGAACTTGTTGCCTAGGCAGCCAGGGTGCCTAAGTCCAGATGTACCACTGGTGTCAAGTCTGTCCATGCTGACAAATGGGCCTTCTGCAATGGACTTCTGACCTTCCAAGATTGTATCTATGTGCCCAACAACCTGGAGCTTTGCCAGAGGATTGTAGAGCAACACCACAACTCCTGGATTGCAGGACACCCTGGCTGGTGGAAAACATTGGAGTTAGTGTCCTGGAACTATTGGTGGCCCCAGATGTCCCAGTATATTGAGTCCTACACTAATACATGCAATCTCTGTCTCTGGATCAAGCCTCAATGTTGCCTCCCCTCCAGACAGCTCCACCCCCTGCCTATTCCCACAGAGCAATGGAGTGTCACCTCAGTAGACTTCATTGTAGAGCTCTCCAATGCCCATGGTTATGATGCCATCATGGTAGTGGTGGACTTCTGTGGCAAACAAGCACATTTCATCCCTACCCACATCACCTGCTCTGCCATGGGCACTGCTAACCTATACCAGAAGAATGTCTGGAAGTTGCACAGCCATATATCCAATCAGGGTCCACAATTTGTGGTGGACTTCACCTGGGAGATCTACTGGCTACTCAATGTGAAGCTCCACACCTCCACTGCCTACCACCCACAGTCCAATGGCCAGACCAAACACATGAACCAGGAGCTCAAACAATACCTCTGCCTCTTTTGCAATGAGCACCAGGATGACTGGGACAAACTCCTCCCTGATGCTGAGCTTCAGTACAACAACCACATTCATGCAGCCACCCAAGTTTTGCCCTTCTTCCTGGATACCAGACATCACCCACACATGGGCTTTGAACCCTGGGCCTGACCTTCAGAGAACAAAGCCATGAACAAGTTTGTGGACTGGATGAAGATTGCACAGGAGGAAGCCCAGGCAGCACTGGCAAAGGCCAAAGATGACATGGCACAATATTATGACCATAGAAGGACCCTGGTGCCCAAGTACAAGTCCAGAGATTGAGTTTACCTGGACACCTCTGATATTATGACCACCTGGCCATTGAAAAAGCTCTTGCACCAGCAATTAGGACCCTTTACAGTAGAATGGCAGGTAGGGCCCCTAGCCTATTGACTCTGGCTCCCTGTGGGAATGCACCAGCTCCATCTGGTCTTTAAAATGTAGTCAAACTGACTCTGGCCCCAGCAGACTCTATCCCAGGACAATGCTCAGCACCCCCACCACCTCCAGTGGTGGCCAATGACAGCAAGGAGTACAAGGTGGAGGAGATCCTGGATAGCCATTTGTTCTAGTGGCAATTACAATACAAGGTGAGGTGGAAGGGCTATGGGATCAAAGACATATCCTGGGAACCCTGGGAGAATGTGCATGCACCCAGACTGGTCAGAGAGTTCCACTGATGTCACCCAGACATGCCCCAAGCCATCTGGGGAATCTATCCCCTTCCACTGGCAGACTAGGTGATCCAGAATTTCTTCTACCCCATATGTCAAGATGCCATATGCTAGAGGGGGGGTGATGTCAGGGGACTACCCTCTCTGACCACCACCCCTGACTGACACCAGCTCCCCTTGACTAGTTCTGCTCCCCTGGGGCTTGTTCAATGTCTCCTGGGTGTTCTACAGGTTCCTGGAGATCTTCAGAGACACCTGGAACTTTCCATGATCCCTTGTCAAGTACTTTGGCTAACTCCAGTCACCTACACAGTCATTCCCATGCCTCTGCCACCCATTGATGTGCTGCACCAAACAGCAGGGATCCTTAGACTTGTTCTCTTTGGATTCCCCTCTGCTAGGTGATTAGTTTACCATTTGTATCATTGATTACAGTTCTAATATATTTCAGATTCCCCTCTGCTAGCTGCATGACTTAGCCATTGCTCCTGAAGGTCACCCTTACAGTTCAGTTGGTGTTGTAAAGCAAGTTACTATGCTATATGTGCCTTCCCCACTATGATATCTGGCCTTCCAATAAAAAAAATTTAGACTGTGTTAATCAAGCTCTAGGCCTAAATATACTTTCTGAATTATGTAGGTGGGACTGATAGTTCTCATCCTTGTAATAACTATAACATCACCACCTGAAATCTGCACTTGATTACAACCTGTGTGTGTAATACCCTGCACCATTGATATTGATATATCATTGATTCTCCAGGGAGAAATAGCCTTTCAGCTTTGGCTATCCTTCCTAGAGCTGTGGGACAAAACATGTCAATCTAGGAGATATAATCAGGGACTGCACTGAATCATTCCTTTGGTCCCTTTAACAGCAGTGTCTTAGACAAGTAGAATTGTAGAATTGGATTGTACCTTGATGGTTCCTATTCTATCAATGGTGGTAGCAGAGCCCACCAACATATTATAGAGTTTCTTCATCTCTTTCATTGACCTGGTTGGAATTTAAACTGGTCCACATATGTCTAATCAAAGACCTCTTCAGCAACTTGATTCAAAATGGATGCAAGGATGGAATAAAACTCTTCATTCATGGATAAGGACTCATTGTCAATGCACCTTTATATGACTCTCTGTTTATTTTTCAATGACTGCATGTTGAATCAGGCATGCAAAGGAGCAGGTGGATGAGCTTGACAACTGAGGCCTTGGTGGCTGGGCTTAGGAGGTGATGTTTATCAGGATCCATGGTAATACTTGAGATGGGTCAAACACACATGAGATGTAAATTGCATGGAAACATGGCAATCACTTCAAAAAAGCATAATTGGAAGTATATAGTGCCTGACTTGTGAGCTTGGTACTTCTGAATGTTTTTTTAATCAGACTGATAAGGAAAAAAGACAATCTAGGGTTCTGAGCAATGAGAAGTAAGTGGTTATATTGCCACAGACATTGGTACATGTGTCAGGATATGTCCACATATACAAACAAGGTTGATTTTTTGATGGTCTTGTACTAGAGCATATTTGTAATCAACCCCACCAGCCAAATCAGCAAAAATTTGAGTGCTCTGCAACCAAAATTTGGTTTGTCCTAACATGGAAAGCATGACATGGCAGTCCCCATGATGAAAGGTAATCCAGTCAGGTCTGAACACCATCTCAATGATGGCAAGTCATAGCCAATTGCTGCAATTTCTTGTTGCTGCTGTACCTCTAATTCCATGAATGCCTTCTCCACCACCTATACTTGGTGTGGCCACCATTGGTGGTCTCTCTCATTTTCTGTATGGAAATAATACTATGGGCCAGGTTGCTGTACTCATGTCAGGCACTCTGATTGACAAGCAACCTCCATGGCCAGAGCAAGGAGGGAGAGACAAATTGATAAGGAATGGTTGGATTCTTTAACAGACAGAGATGCTCTGTGGAGATTTAGGTAATGCAAGCTATATGGTATTGTAAGCTATATGGTATTGAGAGGTGCATTCTTCATATCATGAAGATTTACAGCACATGAAATATATGACTTGATTGAGGCCCTTAAAATACCTGAGATAATCCATACTCAAAGCAGATATACTTTTACCTGAGTTGAAGCATTTTGTCTTCTGTCTGCACATTTTCAATCAGCTGGTGATCTCTACTGTCTAGCAATGATATATAACTGATCCCAATCATAAATCTCTGAGTGTGTTAATGAGCTCATAGAATTTCTTGATGAGCAGTGGGAACACATTCTTCAGTGTGATGATTAATTTCTTTTACCCCCATCCAAGCTCAAGCAGTATGCAACTGCTATTCATGATTGTGGTGTGCCAGTCAAAACAATCTTTGGATTCATAGACCATACCATTCCTGGATTCAGTGTGTTGCATACAATGGCCATAAGAAGTTCCATGCCTTGAAATTTCAGGCTGTTATGCTTTCAAATGGCATTCATTATTGGACATCTCTTCAGACCATTTGAGGGAAGATGGAATAATAATTTCCTTCTGACTGAAAATGACCTTCTGGATTGACTTGCTCAGTTTGCATTTCCTGAGAACCTTGATGAAAATGCACTTCAAGAAGAGTGCACATTTCAAATTTTTGGTGACCCAGCATATGGAGTTGGTCCACATATTATGAACCCGTTCTCAGGGGTTGGTCAGTGTAATGCAGATAAACTAGAGTGGAATGCAGAGATGTCAGCAGTGAGAATTGAAGTGGAGCATGGTTTTGGAATTGTTGCAAATACATGGCAGTTTCTTAATGCAGGATGAAGATGTGGCTCTATTCCTCCCCAGTTGGTAGATATTACTGGATCAGGGTCTTACTAACAAATTGCCTAAACTGCCTTTGACCAAACCAAGTAACCCTGTATTGTGATTGTCTCCCACCAGAATTTGAAGAATATCTTCACCATTAGGACATACATGCATCAAGAAAATGTAAATCATTCAAAATTTTTGGTGAAGTCCAATCAGTATCTATCTTACACTACACAGACTACATTACATACTAAAATATATAGAAGTTAGTAGTAAATGTTATTTTATCTAAAGTGAAACTTACATCTGCAAACCATTCAGAATTTCTGGATAGAAAACATTTGCAGTTGTCTGTGATTTTTCATCTGGTCCCAGAATAACCTCGATACAATTTCCAGATGTGCACCAAGAAAGTACCTGCAACCTAACTACTCTTCTGGTGGTCAACTTCTCTGTCAGATCAAGCCAAGATCAAAATTGCCAAGCCAACTTTTGATGTTCTTTCATCAGTGCATCAACCATGCACATGCTTGGATTGTTTTTTAACAAAGGCTTTGATAGTCCCTCTAACAAGTAGTTGCACTCACGTCTATCCCCTTGCATCATTAGCTGTCATTGGTTTCATTATAGAACTAAGTAAGACCATATATTACCACTTCAAGTGGAGTACTCCGGGCCTCTCAGCAATCTCATATGGCTCATCTCTATCATCCGACGGTGATGCCTGGTCCCACTCTCGAAACCTGATTCGTTAGCAACGCGGCCGCTCAACAAAACCGACGTGCATTCAACATGTTCGCTACCCTCTCCATAGGTATACTAAATTTGAAAGATTACCTGTCTCCTCAAGGAGCAGGCAGGCAACTATACCCAGTAAGGAATACAATCAAATTCCATTGCGAAGCGAAGTCGATAGGTGAATGTTACGATAATCAGAATCCATCTTTAATCAAGATTGTATATAACGGATTTGTCCCTCTTTTAGATTGTCCTCCATATTAGATATCAATAGATCATTAGAGCTTCGCCCTCTGAGCAATTTTCTCGTCAAGCTTGGCCTGTTAGAATTGCGTTGAAAATGTAACTTTCACAATTCAAGCAACAAGAGAGCATCACGCACCTTGACATGGTCCATGTATACATTAGTGACAACCCAGTGCTCCCTCTTCATGTTCTTTCCGTGAATGGCAAGGGCCAGATCCTTCGTCATGATTCCGTCTTTATCGATGACCTCAACGCAGGCGCTTTCGAGGTCTTCGCACCATCGGCGAAGGGCATCATTGCCGTCGAGCTTGGCACGATGAAGAAGCCCTCGGGTCCAGGCGAAGATCGAGGCGACGGGGTTTGTCGACGTCTCGTTACCCTTCTGCCATTCGCGATAATGCCTCGTCACGGTGCCTAAAAACGAGATTAATGTAGTCTTTCGAATCATGTAAAGGGAAACACACCGTGTGCGGCCTCGCTTTCAATGACACGTCCATCAGGAGTGATGAGCTCTGAGGTCATCATGCCCAAACTTCCGAAGCCCTGGGCGAGGATGTCACTCTGGACGTCACCGTCGTAGTTCTTGCATGCCCAGATGAAACCACCGTCGGACTTGATTGCCTGTGCAACCATGTCGTCAATGAGACGGTGCTCGTAGTAGGTACCGATTGCCTTGAAATCGGCCTTGTACGTGGTGTCGTAAATTTCCTGGAAGATGTCCTTAAAGCGACCATCGTACTTCTTCAAGATGGTGTTCTTAGTAGACAAAAACAGGTTCATCTTCTTAGCGAGAGCCATCTTGAAGGATGAATGGGCGAATCCTGTGATGGACTGATCACACAGAGTGGGTCAGTCCCGTCGATAGAGATCTATATGAAAAAACGCACCTCGTCAGTGTTGTACATGCTCATGGCAACACCCTGTCCCTTGAAGTCATAGACATCCAAGGTCGTTGGGGCCGTACCATCCGTAGGAGTATAGACGAGTTGAAGTTTGCCGGGTCCGGGAGCGACGAAGTCAGTGGATCGGTACTGATCACCAAATGCATGTCGTCCAATGATGATAGGCTTCACCCAGCCAGGAACCGGCTTTGGTATCCTTTCCAGCACGATGGGCTCGCGGAAGACAGTGCCTCCAAGGATGTTTCGGATCTAGTGGCAAGTTACCTCGAGGGAAGACGAGGGAACGGAATGAAAACGCACGGTTCCGTTAGGACTCTTCCACATCTCCTTGAGATTGAACTCCTTTACGCGAGCCTCGTCAGGCGTAATAGTAGCGCATTTGATACCGACGCTGTGCTCCAGGATGGCGTTGGCAGCATCGATAGTGACTTGGTCATTAGTCTGGAGACCCCTGAGTCGAATACCACGGTAATCAATGGTGATACACACCTTATCCCTGTATTCCAGACCAAGATCGAAGTACTTGATTTCGACTTGAAGATAGGGAAGGATAAGCTAAATGAGAAAGAATCATCATCAACGATTGTAATCTTTCCGATCGTGTATCCTGCCCCACCTCTTCCCGAATTTTCTTCCAGATAATCCGGGTCATTTCGTCTCCATCAAGCTCCACGACAGGGTTTTCGACGACAATCTTCTGACACATTTCTGGAGGGAGGTCAAAAAAATGAAAGAAACGATTGCCGAAAAGAATACTCACGTAACCGAGAAAAACTACTAGAAAAGGTACGGGTATTCGTGCAGAAAGGCTTCCACGTTCGTCTGACAAGATGACCAGATAAGTTGCGAATTTGCAATGTCAACATCGCCGCTGTGACCCCAGATTAGCGTATCACGACAAAGTCAAGTGATAATGTGGTCAGACGCTGGCGGTCAAGTTTTAATGCCCGCCAAATGGACATGTGTCACAAGTTCATGCAGCGACCGCCAATCTGCCGCCGTCCATATTACGGACTGCTTCTGGGGCACATGGAAATGCCTAAGAATAAAAACTGACAGCTTACCTTAGCCGCGACAGATGATGATGTGGTTGAGGACAAGAGAGTGATCTTCCGACCAGGAAAAATTCGTTTATGATCGCCGAGTGTTTCCGGATATTTCGCAAAATCACGTTCGAAGTCCGTTCCGGTACAGCCGTTGCCTGTTGAAGGATAACACATGTAGAATATATTGTTTGAAAGTTGTCCTCACTACTCACTTCAACCAAGGGAGCTCGGATATCTCGTACCGGATTCCTTCTTGAAGCTTCATGATCAGGCTCCCACCAATATACTGAGCTCGAGGTTACCTCTTGAGGTACGGCACGAGTTGCCGATTGATTTAGGAGCTAGAACATTGACATAAAATCAATGGATTCCGACGACACTCAAATGGACGAAAATAACGAGAGACGAAGTATGCATAAGCTATGGTAGTACTACAAGACACCGTAAATATCGGCCTAATACTTGAGGAGGGAGAATTAAATATAAGATCAGAAGATACATGTGGTGCTGGTGCAGACTCGTTCTGGTAGAAATTCAGGAGAGTAGAGCATATTTGCACAGGGTTTCAAATGTTGGCTCCACAGGGCCCAAATTTTGTTTTGCTGATCTTGCGCATGTTCTCTCGCTCACCATCCGTCTTGTCCTCATACTGCTTCTTGACGCTCAAGCATTGATCTACTGGAGCACCAAATGAAATCTCCAAGGATGATCTCTCAATTGCATCAATAATTGCCTTTGGTGCTGTCGATGGCCCCTGAAAGTTTGTAATAAAAAAATGTAGAAATACAACATGATCATACATACTTGATGCCATGCTAGAACTTCCATTAGATGTGCCTTGAAGATAGCATTACTACCTTGGATCCCATCCTTTCGAAGCATGTTTCCCATCTCCTCTTCCCGTTTTCTCTTCTCACCATGACCAGCCTCAAAAAAGTGAACTTTGAGTGCAGTCTGGACAATTTCAAACAGCTCCTTGGCTGTGAAAGGCATGGTACATTGTCCCAAGCTGGTTGTAATAGTGTCTTTGTTAGGGTTAGCTGTGGTCAACATGACAGGCATCCGATGAGACATGTTGCATGGCTGATTAGACATGTTGTGTGGCTGATTAGATGCATTGTGTGGCTGATCTGACATATCATATAACTGATTTGCCACATTGGGCACTGAACTGAGAACAATTTGGGCTCCCAGAGCTTAAGTGGACATGTCAGGCACCATGATACATGCATCAGAGCTGGTATCTGTCCAGATGTTCAGAGGTTGGGAGGTGGGGTAGGCGAGAGAACAAGGTGCCGATGCTAAGCCAGTATGGCTGTTGGATAGATCCTGACTCTGGCAGCTGAAGTCAAGTACACCAGTGTATGATATCATTTAAAAAAATCAAAGGGAGCTGAAAGCATGGAAGTCAATATGGTGGAAAGTAGTAAGGGTGACTGAGAGTTAGAGATCCCACAATTCCTGTCACAGTTCAATATCAGGACATCACATTGTCAATTATTCATTTATATTTGTATTTTTGATGCTGACATACCAGGAACATATTTTAGAAAGCTGATGAGGACAGAGAAGGTGGAGAGGTGATTTGTCAAGCCTCTCCTTGTCACCATCATGAGAAGGAACTTGCTACTACCACTTCAAGTCCCTCTCTTGTTACTACATCTGCCAAAAGTGCTGAGACTAGCCCTCATGATTGCACAACTACAGAATCCAGTGATCACCCTCACAGCTCATATTTGGACACAGATTCTGATGCAGACAGGGAGAACCCTTCAAGCCAACTAACTCAAAGAAGTCTAACCACAGTAATGGCACATCTCTGAAATGTGCAACTAAATGTGTGCACTATTCAGCTTCAAATAGGATTCTGTCCACAGTTGAGTCAATGTTTCAAGAGGAGCATAAACATTGCAAAAAAGGTGAAACCTGTATTCTAGAGCAGATGGAACTGAGCAATAGGCAGTATGCTGAGGCCCACAAGGATACAAAGGAGTTTCAGAGTAACTTGCTTGACATTTTCCATCAGATCCCCAACAAGTAGAATATTGCTACCAGTTCTTGACATGCCCTTTTCTTTGTTGGACAACTCATTTCATTTTACTGTACATAATTGCCTTATTTCAGGATGTAATATAGTTTGTGTAGTGTAAAATAGAAACCCTTATTGGGATTGGATTTTTTTCTTGATATATTGTTGAGAATGTAAACACTGAAAATCAAAAGTATGATATGAAAACAAAGCCCTCACTGAGCACAACAAGGTTGGGACTGAGTCTCAGTAAGAGATTTGGGGGTGAAGCTGCCAACATGGTAGACCTGTGCTGGTGGAAACTGTTGGGTGCAGACACAAGATTTGTTAGCATTACATAAAATTGGTCAGCATGATGACATCAAAAATTTTGGGTTTTTTCTAAATATACTGATAGGCATGCTAAAATTGTGTATGCACATGCATCCAGCATCAAATAATTGTGTGATTTCAAAAACATTGGTCCACAGCTTCTTCTTTCGCCTTTTTCTCTATTGCATACTCTGATTCTGTAAGTTAACCCACTTTTTCTGTTTGATTTTAGTATTTGATGGTCTCTGGAAGATTTTGATTGCTCACTCTGCCATCATTGAATATAGAACTGATCATGATAACTGATTAGCTGTATCTGTAAGGGTGATCTTTGGAGGCTGTAGCTCAGTCATGCAGCTGGCAGAGAGAGAAGTTCTAGAGGTCTAGCTACCCATCTGGCAGAGGGAGATCCAAAGAGAACAAGTCTAAGGATTTCCAATGCCAGTGTTTGGAAAATTTACTCTAGAGCATCTAGGAAAAATACTCAACAACAACTGAGTCCAGGGTCTGATCCAAAAATGATAGTTTGTTGTAATTGGCCTTGTTAAGCATAACCACTCCAAAGTAGCACTGTTGGATAGCCCTGGGTCAAAATTACTTGTCATCAAAAGATGAGAGGACAGGGATGTGGAACAAGCTTGGAATAAGCAAAGCAAGAATGGGGTCTGGCTTGGACAGTCTCCTGACATCACCCTCCCTCTAGTGTGCAGCATCTTGATGCACTGGATAGAAGAGAGGTTGTGGATTGCCTGTTAAGCTGTTGAGACAGGGTAGATGCCTCAAATTGCTTTTGGTGCACCAGGGTACCTGTGGTAAAAGTCCTGGATTGGAGCTGGTGCATGTACATTTGCCTGTAGTTCCCAAGAAATGTTTTTGATACCATATCCTTTCCACTTCACCTTAAATTGCAACTCCTCCCTGAATACTTTACTATCCAGAATTTCCTCCACCTCATACTTCTTATCATCATTGACTAGTCAGTACTGGTAGTGGCAGCCTAATTGTCTTTCCACTATGAATGACCCCAAGTGTCAATGCAATAGCTGAGATGGTCATGTTGTCTTTATGTTTAAACTATCCAAGGTGACACAATCTTCAGGCTTGTACACAGGGGCTAGTGTCTGTTGTCAATCATGATATCATGCCATGTCCTCCTTTGCCTTCACCAATGCTGCCTTTGCCTCCTCCTGTGCTTGCTTCATCCTGTCTACAAACTCATTCACTGAGTCATTTTCTGAAGGTCCTGCTAGTGGCTCAAAACCCATGCATGAGTGTCATCCAGTGTCCAGGAAGAATGGAGTCATCTGTATAGAAGAATGAATGTGATTGTTGTACTGGAACTTAGCATCTGGTAGGAGCTCATCCTAATCACCTGTCTCTTGTTACAGAACAAGCACAAATACTGTTCCAGTTCCTGGTTAACACATTCTGTCTGTTCATTTGACTGAGGGTGATAAGCTGTAGTTGTATGAAGCTTCACCCTGAGCAGACAGTACAACTCCTAAGTGAATTCTGCTACAAACTAAGGGCATTAGTCTAAGACATAGCCATCTGATAGATCATGGAGCTTTCATACATTCTTCCAGTATGGACTGGCTGCTCCCAGGGCAGAGCAAGTGGTGTGAGTAGGGATGAAGTGAGCTTATTTCCCATAAATATCAACCAACATCATAACTGCATTGTATTCATGAGCATCTGGAAGTTTGACAATGAAATCCACTGGAGCAACACTCCAGCAAGCAGCAGAGATAGGGAAAAGGTGGAGTTGGTCCATGGGTGATGGATGACAAAGCTTGGTATAGAAGCAGAGGTCACAGGTGCCAATGTAGATGCTAATGTACTGGGACATCTGAGGCCACCAATAGTTCCAGGAACACCAGTTCTAAGGTTCTTCACTTGCCAGAATGCCCTGCCATCCAGGAATGATAGTGCTGCTCTACAATGTGCCAGCAGAGTTTTGGGATGTTGGACATATAGATGCATCCTTTGAAGATTGGCAGTCCATCTTGGAGGCCACACTCTTCTGCATGTACTGATTTAACTTTGCTGGCACATCAGGTCTGAAGGACCTGTGCAGCCTGAGCTACAGCATCCTCCTGCACACCCTCCCAAATCCCTTGTCAGATGTCCTTGAGGATGTTTGCCTCCCTTTGGATCACAATCCTTTTTAGAGCATGAATGGCAAGGAGCTCTGACTCAAAAAGGACAATGTTATCATTATTGCCTGATTGTGTGCTATGATCAGCTCTTCTGGATAGTTCATCAGGTTTGCCATGCTCTATCTAGACTTGTGATGCAGCAAGAAGTCAAAGTTGGCCAGATACAAAGACCATCAAGCTTGGCATCAATGGAGTCTCTTTGCAGTGTGCAAGTACTCTACAACAGTTCATCTTCACTCCATCCTTGGCCAATCAATCTCAGGATTGTGCTCTTAAAGCCAAGAGAACTCCAAAATCTTATCCTGTTTTCCAAAGCTAGTGACAACAAAGACTGCATGCTCTGAGTGAGTCCAGTAATGGAGGACTAAATTAACTACAGAGCAGATAGAGCCAGCTTCATTAGAAGTGCCATCAATATTGTATACTGAGATGGGGCATGTGAGTGGTTGGGTGGTGAGATGGTGTTGTTTCACATATTCTGTGTCAAAAAAAAGGCTTGCTAAACTATTGAGTAGGACAACAATGCCGAGAGTCTGCTGAGTATCTGTTGTCTCAATTTCTACTTTCAACCTTAGGGGAATTGACAGAGAGAGTAGAGGCAATAATGTAGCAATGAGGAAGACAGCATTCTTGGGCAGGGACTTCTTGGTATGGTTGAGAGGGAATTTCTCCAGTTGAGGCTTTAACTGAAGAATGTTGTATGTCAGAGAGGGTGCTTACAGTTTCAGTCACAGAATCATGTGTAATGGGAGTGATATTAGATTCTATGGACAGGATGGCAAAACAATTAGCACTAGGCAATGAAGGTGTTCAGTTTATTTATTGCTTTCTTAAGAATCCTCTGCCAACTTAAGGGGAGGAGCACTAAAATCTCCACTCTCCTCATCAAGGAATACTGCTCCCAGTGCATCAAGAAAGGGGGTTCCAGATGCATCCTTAGCAACAAGTAGCTGAACAAGTAGTTCCTCCTGTTCAGATGGGAAGAGATAACAAACTTCCAATTCCTGGAGGCAGTAACAGAAAAAGTGGCCACCTTTCCACATCATCAACAGGGCAGGAAGATAAGTAATGCTAGTAAGAGGCATCTACATCCATAGAAATGCCTGCAGGCAGAAGTTGAGGAGGTGGAGGAGAGGGAGCATGTGCAGGGGCAGAGTGAGCAAAAAGAGCATGGAAAAGTGGAATTTGAAGAATAAATCCTGCTCTGGCACCAAGAACAGGATAGGGGCAAGTGGAAGAAGCCTGGGTGTAATGGAGTGCTTGCTTCAGTTCCATAAGCTGCCACTGTTCTCAAGCTACCTTGTACCAAGTCTCAATGCATTTGTTATTTGGTTGTCCCTCAGCCATGCTGTCAATTTGGTCCATGAAGGAGGGGTGGAGTTCCTCTCAAAAGGTGAGACAAAGTTGGACTGTTGAGTGATAAGACCCACTTGTCACTGAGCACCATTACCACCATCTTAGGTTATCTTATCTGATGCAGCACCTGACTCCAACATAGCCCTATCATGTGAAAGCTTAGGCCCATGGTCTAGAAGCACTTGGTCAAAACCTTTCTTATCAACAGTTGCTAGCATCACCACATAGTGACAAAGAGACTTTTGCCTCTAAAAATCAGATACTCAAAAGACACATGACTCTCATCTCCATTTTTCTTGTCTTGCTTAACCAACATACCTGAATGGTGTCTACACTTCAGACCCTGATGTGTGATATGATTTCTTTTATGTTTGATAGATAATATGCAGTTTTTGACATTGTATACATATCCTTGGAAACCATATTGGCACCTAGTATGTACACACTGACAGATGCCATTGCTGGCAGCAACTACTTTTTCTTGCTGACTACTGCAGTTACAAATTGTATAAATACCCCCTGTACATATCTAGCACCAACAGAGAACAAGTACCCCCCATAGTATGACTTTGAAGTTCCCTTAAGCTCTCAGACTTCAGATCTTGCCCTCACCTTTCTTCCTCATCATTGTTAATGGCTTAGCAACAAGCCTTAACACTTTAGCTTTTGACATAGTGTAGACACCATCTGCAGGTGTCATCTTCACCTTTGTTCTAGTGACATTAGCATCTACAGCTAGTGATTATTCTTGTCCTTCTTGTTAACCCCACTGACTCTGTCCTTTTGACCCTTAGCAACTCTTTCCATTCACCTTAGCAACTTCCTTATTCCAACTCCTCCAAGTGACATTCACATCCCCTTTGTCTGGTTGCCCCTTTTTCCCTTAGTGATTCTGTGCTACTGACTAATGGCATGCTCTAGTGACATAGATCCCCTTCTGTTTTACCTCACATTCACATCACTCCTTGTTCTAGTTCTCTGGGATGTTTATTGACTTGCCCCTCACTTATTACCTTCCTATTGCCAGCTACACAATCTGATCACATGTGATCAGGTGGCATAGGAGCACATCATGAGACATGCAGCCTGCTCAGCTAGGGCTCAGAAGCAGTTGATGTATTTATCTAGGGACCTCTTCCCTTGACCATACTGGTCACAATTGCAAAGGGAAAGGGCAACAGTCTTAGCAGAGTCAAGAGGGAAGAACTCAGCTCAAAATTTGTATTCAAACTCATCCCCACTTGCAAAACTCCTTGCTCCTCCATTCCTTTGAAATACCTGCAGCACATATGTTGAAGCACAGCCTAGCTTCATATAAGAAAGGACCCATCCAATTTTTAAAGCATTAAAGGTAAACACTTCATTGCTCAGTTGATTATAGGTAATACAGGTTTGAAGAAACCACTCTTCAATCTTACAGTCTCTATCATAAGTGTCAGGTAGTGCAGGGTGGGGTATTTCAAAGTGTGCCATCATTGTAGCATTGAACAGGTTGGTGGCAATGCTGTAGGGTGCATAGAGATTGTCTGAGGAGTAGGAGAAGGGAGGGGGAGGCATTCAAGGAAGGTTTGAAGGGAAAGAGTAATAATCTCCATGGATTGGCATTCATAGTGGCTATTTGGGCTGGTGTTGGACACAATGGTGGGGGAGAGACCTCTAGGAGCAAGAGCTAGCTCTAGCTGCTAAAGGGGGCTTCCAGACCAAAATGAGAGACTTGTTCTACTGTAAGGGCAACCTCTGGAGGTTGTGGCTCAGTCACACAGCTGGAAGAGGGAGATCTAAAGTATATTCAGTGTCTATGAGAAGTTCTAGAGGTCTATCTACTCACCTGGCAAAAGGAAGTCCAAAGAGAACAAGTTTGAGGATTCCCAATGCCAGTGTTTGGAAAATTTGCTCCAGAGCTTCTAGGAAAAACACTCAACAACAACTAAGTCCAGGATCTGATCTAAAAATGGAAGTTTGTCATAATTGGCCTCAATTCCCAGCCTTGTTAGGCATAACCATTCCAAAGTAGCACCATTAGATAGCCCTGGGTTGAATGTATTTGTCATCAAAAGATGGGAGGACAGGGATGTGAAACAAGCTTGGAAAAAGAGAAAAAAAAATGGAGTCTGGCCTAGACTGTCAGGTTCTGCTGCCCACAGGGGCTTAGATCAACTGGGCAAGTCCTGACTAGGTAGATACAACATGCTACACATATAATCAATGCTCTAGGCAAGCTTCAGACATGAGAAAGCTGAAGGGCAGAACAGGAGTAATGCATACAAGGGACAAGCAATCAAGAGGAGTGAGCTTCCAGGGCTGAAGATCCCTAAGGGTTGAGTTACTGGAGCATGCAACAAAATGAATGGATCCAGAAAGAGTCAAGGAAGGGGAAGTTTGGGGTTGGAACTGGAAGGGGAACTAAAAAAAATAGACTTAAGGAATAAACTTGGTGATGAGACTAGAGATGAGATGTTGAGAAGGAAACTGAGTCAAGACAAGAAAGACAAGACAGAGATGAGATAAGAACAGGAAAAAATGGAATTGAGGCAGGTACAAGAGACCAAACAAGTATTAAGACAACAAGACAATAAGAAACAAGACAAAATTAAAGAGAACAGTAGGTAATATCAAGACTACTGTACCAAGTGCTAATTTACAGCTTATATACAGTTGGTAGGCAACTCTAGGGTTATGGACCCTTGTCCTGGTGTGGAGGTACTGTGCTGGAAATTCAGTCATAACCTGGGGATTGTGTAGGGTGGGTGTCAGCCGTGATCTTGCAGCATGGCAGATGCTGCTCAACTGAGGGGAGATGTTGCTTTGAGAGTGTTGGAATAGAGAGCAAGCAGTAGGTGACTTGTGATGGAATGATGAATGAGCTGGGGTGGAGTGATGCAGGGACATGATGTGTGGAAGAGCCAGTAATGGTCAGAAGTAGTCTTGGAAGCATTAGTGAAGACTGGGAGGAGTGCCAGAAGTTGCCACAGCAATGCTGATGTGACAATGGGGGTTGGCAATGTTCATAAAAGGTTGGTGCATGCCCTGGGGCTGATAGGGTCAGTTTGGGAGGTGAAGTCCAGAAGTTCAGGGCTTGTATAATGTTTCTGTTACAATGTGTGCAGCTTACAGTTCACACTCCATAACACAAAACTGGTGAATAGTCTGTCTATGAAGTAGTGTCATGTGATGTTACTGTGAGACAGTAAGAATGCTAATAATTGATATGGTAATGGACAATCTGTTATATACCCTCCTTATGAGTTCATCAACAGACTCATGACTAAGTACAGAATGCAACTAGACAAACAAAAAAGGGGGTGGGATACAGCATTCCACCCATGAGTCAGCACTGGGGCTATGTTGGGAAGAGTGTAGGCCTCAAAGGCCTATGTGATGTATGATGGGCATTAGGATAGCCTGATGCATTGCTCACTCATGCATCAGAAAGGAAATCAGGGCACTCAGCATGCCCAATAGTAATAATCATTATGAACTACTATTAGCAGTCTCACTCATCCATGTGCAAAGATGCAGCTTCTTCACTGCTTACTATGTCAGCCCAGCACTCTAATACATTGTTAGCCATATCACTGGAGTTGCTATTTCTGGCTTCAGGAATGACTGGGGTAGCAGCATTAGCTGCTACAGCCATCTCAGAAGGGCTAGGGATAATGGTTGGAGTCATCTCTGAGCTGGTCTCAGCAAGCACTGAAGATTCTCCAGCATAGTCCAATACTATGGACTCTTCAGTAGGTGTGATCTGAGAGGTTGCACCAAGGCTTGTGGCGGGAGTGGGGGTCACTTTGACTGTTGTTGATGAGGGCCCCACCTTGATTGATGGGGCACTCAGTGGAGGAGCCACAGATAGGGGCTCCTCTGCTTCAGCCAGGGTGGCATCCACCACTGCTGCTGGACAGTGCAGCAGGTGGGTAAAAATGGGAGACTCCCCATAGTGCAGCCATTTGGCCATGCAGTGTGAAGTTTCCATGGCTCTCATGAAGTTGGAGGAGCACTCTAAAGCACTTCTTGTTGTCATTGGTCAGGGGATACCATCCATCATATCCCACTAATTGGGGGGGTTCATCTATGGACTGGAGTCAATGATGGCATTCATTGTCAACCTGCAAGAACAGATCTATGTGCATGGCACTACCTGACCAGTGATGATCCAAATAGCATATACCATAGGTATACACATGATTCACCCATGCAGGTGGCATGTGGTTTGCAAGGAGGTGACAGATGACCTTCATTTTGCTGAGATTGGGAATTTGCACAGGCAACACTTGGAGCCTACACAACATGAATATGTAGGGGTGGAACATGTCAAATTCCCCTACATGAGTGCAGTAGTTATCAACCATGTCTTGATAGAGATGGGGCTGAGTTACCACCATAGCAAACAGCCACATATAGGCTGTTCTAGCATGATGTGAGGTTGGGGTCAATGTAAAGCCTTTTACAATGGATTTCCATTTTCAGTACAATCTCTGGAGTTATGGCAATTTCTGGGGTTTGCACCTTTGGGTTAGGGTTAGAAGTTTTTCTGAAGCATCACACATGGCCAGGGAGCTCCTTAGACTTGTTCTCTTTGGATCTCCCTCTGCCAGGTGAGTGGTTATGTCCATATGTCCATAGACTCTTGTACAGTACTGAATAGACTTTAGATCTCCCTCTACCAGTTGTGTGACTTAGCCACAGCCTCCAGAGGTTGCCCTTATGGCAGAACAAGTCTCTAGTCTTTGTCTGGGAGCCCCCTGTTCAATTGTTTTGATAAGTCAAAGCAATTATGTCAATTGTTCTGATAGGTGGGTGCAACTGAAAGGTCTCTCTCCCACCAGCAACTTGTTACTCTCTGTGCTTTCAGTATGACCCAGCCAGTCCCTCCAGCACCTCCTCCTGATGCTTCAAGCCCCCAGGATGATGCCTAGAGTTGCTTGTTGGCTCTAGAGACACAGGTCCAACTTACCCAAGCTTCTCTTACCTCCCACACTGCCAAACTCACTGGACTATGCCAAACTACTGAAGCTGTGTCCCTCTTCCTCCAAACCCTTCTGGAACACCTCCCCCTTGCTCCTACCACTCCCCCTACTCTCCTAGCAGCTGCAGGAAGATCCGCCTTGGCCCCTAATTCAGGCCTTTTGGCTCCCTACTCCAAACCTTCTTGTCTTGCACTTCCTAACATCTTTGATGAGGACTGTAAGGTTGAGGAACATTTCCTCCAGTCCTGTACCACCTATATTCAGCTGAGTGATGAGGCCTTCACCTCTGATGCTCTCAAGATTGCCTGGGTCCTCTCCTATATGAAGCTGGGCCAAGCTTTGACCTATGCATTGTGCATCTTCCAGTGTCTAGGAGGAGTAGAGAGTTTTGCTAGTTGGATAGAGTTTGAGAAGGATTTCCAAGCTGAGTTCTTCCTCCTTGACCCAGCCAAGACTGCTGCCCTCTTCCTTCAAGACTGAGATCAGTACAGTCAAGGAAAGTGGTCTTTGGATGAGTATATTGATTTGTTCCATGGCCTTAATTGAACAGGCTGGGTATCCAGATGGTCTTCAGCTCTGCCTCACCTTTTGGGAAGGACTCCACTCCTCTCTCATGGACCATATTGATAATATGGCTGAGGGGCACCCAGATGATGAATACATAGACATCTGGTACAAGATGCACACATGAGCAGTGGCAGCTGATGAAACTCAAGCATGAGCTGTGACATACTCAGCATCCTCCAGTTCCTTTTTACTCTCTGGCTACCCCTCAAGCAGGTGCAATCCTTCCTATTCCCTCTCATGTTGCTTCTTTCTATGCTCCTGTAGCTGCTCTCCCATCTCCTCTACCCCAGGGAGCCCCTATGGATGTTGATGCCTCCTGCCAGTGGTTCTCCATCCCCTTGTTGTGTTGACACTGTGGAAAGGCTGGCCACTTCACCCATTACTGTCCTCAGGGGTTGGAAGTGTGTTACCTCTCTTCATCAGAGCAGGAGGAGCTGCTTGCCCAGCTCCTAGCAGTCCAAGATGTGTCAGGAGCCCCCTCTCCAGATGCCCTCCTACCTACTCTGCCCACTGAGGTTGCCTATGAGTCAGAGGTTGCATTGGCAGAGCTAGAGGAGGATTTTTCAAGAGGCAATGAATGATTGTACACCCCTGTTGCCTAGTGCTAATTGTTTCACCTCTCTGTCTGTAGAATCAAATATATCTGTTGCTGCTATTGATACTATGCCCAAAACAATAAGCCCCCCCTCAGATGTACAAAGCCCCCTCCCAGCTAAAGCCTCAGCTGAGAATATCCCTCCTAGACCATGCACTTGGATTCTTGCATGGGAATGTTGTCTTCCCCATTGCTACATTGTTGCTTCCACCCCTTCTGTCAGCTCCTTGAAGCTACAAGTTGAAATTGAGACAACCAACACCCAGCAGACCCAAAGCATTGTTGCCCTGCTTGATAGTGGAGCAACAGGCCTCTTCCTTGACATGGACTATGTGCAATGACACTGTCTCACTACCTGCCTCCTCTCTCATCCAATCCCTGTATACAACATTGATGGAACACTCAACAAAGCTGGCTCTATTCACTCTGTAGTGAATCTGGTGCTTCATTATCAGGACCACTCTGAACATGCTGCTTTTGCTGTCACTAGTTTGGGGAAGCAAGACATGATCTTA
>JAGGAV010015591.1:0-49305 GCA_017657295.1 Termitomyces sp. DKA64 | reverse complement strand
CATAGAATAATAGCATACTAAACACTGATACAATACCTAGATATTATACTTACACGTTGTGTCTAGGTACATAAAATATAGTTCCGTTTAACGTGTCCTGAGGATATTATACTTACACGTTGTGTCTAGGTGTTGGTCGCACCTATAGTATTGCTGCTATATAGTGTTGCAGTTCCAACATACACAAGTACAGGAATCTATTGATATACACTATGTTGTATCTATCAATTTTTTGCGGGACTTAGAAGACGAGGAAAAGTGAGTTAAGTAATGCATTTTGCACATTGTGGACCCTTTTGCACATGACGGCCACATGACAGTACCTCTCGTCATCTTCGCGGTCGCCCACGCCCACGGATGAAGCACCTGACCGCTGTTCTGCCTCACTGTTCGTCTGATCGTCGTGGTTCTATCATTGATGGTTCCGAATTTCACCGATCTCAGGCTCGTGATATGGATGTTTTTTCGCAGTTCATCAACCCCTGCTCTAACCAACAAATGCCATTTCCATGGAAGAGGGTACTAGTTGGATTTAGTTACATATCTCGGTAAACTCGACAGCAGAAATCAAACAAACCAAGGGTAAGTTGAACGGGGTCTATCGTTACAAAATGTCGCTTGCACTACGAGTAATGGAAACTCGCGTTGTACCATATGGCCGGGCGACGCTTACCGGGCGCAACCGGCTCACCGACTATGTAGTGTGACCAAGAATTGGATTCTCCCTGCCTGATTTATGCCCACCTATTTAAATTGAGAAGCTCCTGTTCGTCTCTTCCTTTCGGAACAAGTACCTCTAAGCCGTTGCTCTACACAGAGTTGTCTTCCTTTGGAAATACAAAAGCTTGCGAGATCATTCCGAATCGCAGGTACAGCTCTCTTGTCCAAGGTTGATTCCACGAAACATGCCGTTGTTCGACTTCCTGCGAAGTTCTAAGTATGTTACCAACTTTTCTCGTTTTGCTCGGCGTGTCGGGGACGTAAATGCAGCGGAATATTTCGACTTCATCATAATCGGTGGAGGTACTTCCCTTTCACTGTTCAAAATTGATACGTGATTCACGACTCAATAGGAACGGCTGGCTGTGTTCTAGCTTCTCGCCTCTCAGAGAATCCGAATTTCCGTGTCCTGGTCCTCGAGGCAGGTGGAAGGTAAGCGGATGTCCCCTTTCCTTTCTCTATACGTCGACTCATATGTCACATTTAGTGGAAAAAGTCTTGTTTTCACTCGCATTCCTTCCGCTTTCACACTGTTATTTCACACGAAACATATCTATGAGTTGCATACAGAAAAACAAGTATCTGCACATAACCGATCTATATATTGGCCGAGAGGTACTTATTCCCTATCCATCATACAGTGAAATGACTGACATCCATCTGTCAGGCAAGATGTTAGGAGGGTGTAAGTTGAGAGTCGATCAGACCTATTCAAATCACTCATGTACATAATATGCTCACCGCAGGCTCTTCTGTTAATGCTGAGATGTCTATTTCAGTCACTCTAAGCCTGTTTATCGATCTGACATCCTCCTTGCAGGGCACAGTATGGCGCACCTGGAGACTTTGATGAGTGGGCCAGAATAACAGGTGATGATTCTTGGGCATGGGTCAACTTTCAGCAGTAAGCAACTCAATAGTCTGTATTCCTCAATATTTTCCTTGTTCTTGACATTCTTTAATTTAGCTATTTTAGAAAGATTGAGAAATACGTCCACAACCCGCAGTACACCGAGGAGATTGACGCTACGGTAAAAGGCTCTGATGGACCGGTGAAAGTCGGATATTTCACTTCTCTGCACCCGCAGTGCGGAGATTTCGTCACTTCTTGTATGAACGTGGATATTCCTTTCAGCCGTGATTTCAACACTTCTAGTGGTACTCGAGGTGTAAGCAGGGTGCGGATTTTCTCTTTCAATGAACCATCAAACGACATGATTTAATGATTCACGACAATAGATTAGTGAGTGGATTCATAGTAAGAGACGACTGAATTTGCCTTGACCCTTTGGTATATGATAGTGACCTATGTAGATAACAAAGGCGAACGAGTTTCATCGGAGTCGGCATATTTTACCGAGGAAGTTTTAGCCAGGCCAAACCTCGTGGTTGCCATCCATGCACAAGTTACAAAGATACTTTTTGACACCAAGGCCGAGGGTACGTCTCGCGCAATTGGAGTGCAGTTCGCGAAGTCGGAAAATAGCCCTCAGTGGCAAGTTTATGCTCGAAAGGAAGTAGTTTTATCGTACGTGACGTTTTCTTTTCGATTCAATCATTCATTATACAATGGCTGCAGGGCTGGCGCTATCCACTCACCGCATGTAAGCACGCTCAAAAAGCAGTCAAATCTCTATCTAACCTCACCCTAGATCCTTCTATTGTCCGGTATCGGTGACAGTAATCATCTTAAAGATGTCAAGGTTGATGTTATTCACGATCTTCCTTCGGTCGGATCTCGTCTTGTAGATCACCCCGTCATGGACCTTGCCTTCAAAGACAGAGGTACCACTCCCAGATACATCAGGCCTCATTCATTCCTTGAGGCTTTCCAATTTTTAAGAGCTGGAATCTTGTACCTTACAACCCGAACCGGCGTTCTCACCACTAATGTGAGGTTGATTCCCGCTTCCACTTTCAGGCTTAATGAGCAGTGTTCTCCAGATAGCGGAAGCAGCTGCATTTGTTCGCTCTGATGATCCCAAGCTTTTCCCTCCTGGTGAATATCCAGAAAAAATAAAGGATACCACGTCAGCAGTGGACAGCCCTGATCTCGAGTTAATTTCGACTATCTTTGGATACAAAGTTGCATATCATTCTACTGTTCATGGGAAAGAAATCTGATGAGACTCGGGATAGGATCATGGCCGTTACATTTATCCTTATCATACAGTTGGGCTTCATGTTACTCTGCTAAGGTGAGTTATCTAAATGCTCTTTATTAAAGGTTAGCCGTTGACCTTCTCGGAATAGGCCTGCTAGCACCGGCATGCTTCGTTTAAAGACCAACAACCCATGGGATGAACCGCTCATGGATCCGAGGTGATTCTTGGATGTCACTCAAGACGTATGTATATCTTCTAACGGGCAGCTCAATTCAGGTACTTGGCAGAACCCGAGGACATCCAGAAACTTGTCAGAGGCGTTAGATTGCTCTTCAAGATATCCAAAGCAGAGCCACTAGCTTCCCGTATAGACCATACCAATGCAGACCCAATTCTTGATCACGGCCTTCTGAAACAAAGCGATGCAGAACTTGCAGATGTAATTAAGGGACGCCTCTCTACTCTCTATCATCCAGCCGGCACCTGCCGGATGGCCCCTCGTCAGGATGGAGGAGTTGTGGATTCTGAGCTTCGTGTCTATGGTATTCAAGGTCTTAGGGTCTGTGACGCCTCAGTATACCCTGTCATTGTCTCTGGTCACACGGCAAGTCTTTCCTTGCACACTTTGAATTCCGACTGACCGACTGCAGGCTGGAGCTGTCTTTGCAATGGCCGAGAAGTTGTCTGACATACTGAAGAGCCAGTACGGTTCTCCAGTCGAGGAATAAGGCCGGTCGTTGAGGTCTGTACATGTTGTGATACCTCAGCGTAAAGGATATTTTGTTCTGTATTTCATAACAATCCCACGGAAGTCAAGTAATGTAGAGAGCAATTGGTGGAGATCAACAGTGAATTATGGGATAAGCAGACGACCAAGACAGTGCCTCAGTAGTCGAACTTGATCGGTTTCGTTCGCTGGTGCCTGGATACTGCCAAAATAAATTGGTGTTACCTTCATACTTGTGTCTAATGCTCTATATAAGAGTCGGAGGATGAGTTTAGGGCCTGTTCGACAAATAGGTGGGTTTTCGATTTGTGACTTGAAATGGCCTACTTAATAGTAACCTCATGTTACTATCCACTTCAGGAAATCTTGTAGAGCTCTGGAGAAACACAGGTTATGTGAATTCTGATAGTTTGTAAAAATGGAACTAAAGAAATACACAAGGAAGATTTATTGTGTTTCAAACATGTTTGTTAAGCAAGTCTGGAACACAATAACTCTTTTGTATTTACTTAGATCTATTTTTACAAATACCCAAGAAACACATATAAGAATCCACATAACCTGTTTCTAAAAGATGTTTCTCCAGAACTCAGGGTTTAACTCTAACTCCCTGAGGTGTATGTTACTACTATGATATCTCCTAGCTCTTTGTTGCTTCTATAAGGTCAACCTTCAATGTCATAGGTCTCGCCTTCCATGCATCGCCCACATGCTGGAAGAGGCAATGGTGGAGTACATCCATGGGGTCTGCCAAGGCTTCATGATGGACATCGTTGCATTCCTCCATGCTCTTGACATGGTGCTAGTGAACGAGACAACAACATGAAGCTCTTTTATGTAGCTTTGTCCCAACATTGTTGAAGTTCTCCAATAGCAAAGTTCAGGTCATAGACTGAGAGACATGATCATCATAGTTCTGCAGGTGTTGGAGCATTTTTGCAAGGAGAAATACATGTAGGATGTTGCCGGTCTAACACACTGATGGCATGCAAGCCAGAATTGGATGACCTCGAAACAACAATGTTAGTCTCCTGGAGATTGGGATGACAGATGTGGAAATGACTCAGGGAGGAGTCTTTGGGGATGATACAATGCACAGATAGCATTGCAGGCTGTATGTGATCTGATGGTACTGCATATTTTTCCTCCTAATGCACCAGAAGGGCAACAGTGGTTGGCCAAACTGCTGCAAATGTGCTAGTGTTTCATAAGCTATTCCTACAAGCATGGATTCATCATTTTTTTCTAGATTCATTGGCTTGTCTAGAGTAATGAAGAGAAAAAAAGCAGGCATACATGGTCCCCAGTCTACATCAAGCAGTGACCTTCCTCCCATACCATAACAGCAGTCTTGCATCTGGACCAATGCAGAGCCACTCATCCTTGAGCATGATGCCCAGCTTCCCAGCCACCCTCTCCAGGTCTTGCATGTAGTACAGGCTTCCACCAGCCAGAAAAGAGACTGACATTGTCTTTGCCTCCATGTTGAACAGGTTGGCACGTGAGTGACTCAATTTCCCACTGCCCTAGCCTGTTGGAACTAGATCGGTATGACCAGACAAGTGTGACAAACACCTAGACAACACGTAAGTATTCCCTCAGAGACGTGTAAACGTGACTGTATTGTATGTACCTAGACAACACGTAAGTATTCCTAGGTACACATATGTTAGTATAGTGTTTGTAGTTATACGTATTAGTATGACGCACCCTCAGAGACGTGTAAACGTGACTGAGGGTGCTGTAGGTAGTTGTGCGTATATATATAAGTGTAGCTTGGACAAAGCAGAGTGGCCACTGTCGACGGCCCTGTTGGTGGCCCCCTTTTTGTCATGTTCCACTGTATATCACATATCACATCTTCACACTCCAACACTCCTCCTTACCGCGGACACAACAACTTCTATCTCCTCCTCACGTCGGAATCATGGTGCATTAGGAAATGCCAAGCATCTGGCGTAGACGGACAAATGTAGACGATTTACAGTATGTTAGTCCTCAGTCATGCCTATGTAGTGTAGTACAACTGGTTGTCTGTATATCCAATAGGTAAGCAGGTAAAAATAATTAAGGTTTACTGCAAAGACTGGTAAATAACAATTGTGAGCAGTCTGCGCCAAGAAGAAAAAAAAACGAAATAAACATGAGCAAGATACCTAAAAAGGAAATTGTGTCATGTAATGTAATGGTCATACAAGTCTATGCTCAACACTCCCCCTGACTTGAGTGACCCTTGAGACCCATAAGACCCATGAGGTAATCATGCACAGAATGAGGGAGAGGTTTGGTGCAAATGTTGGTGAAGTTTTCTGAGGATGGAATATGATGCACCATGAGATCACCCTCCTGTATATGCTCGCAAATATAGTGATGCCAGATGTCAATATGCTTTGCATGAGCATGACCCCTGGTAGAATTAGCTAAGGCAATCAAGGAGTTATTGTCTACAACAATCTTTGTGGGGAGAGGTTGCTCAAGGTCGATTTCTGATAAGAAATTGTGCATCCATAGTGCCTGCTGTGACCTGTGCATCATTGCCATATACTCAGCTTTGGTAGTTGACAGGGCTACCATTTGTTGTTGCTTAGAACTCCAGGATACAGGGCCACCCACCATCATGAAGATGTACCCTGAAGTTGATCTTTGGGTATCCAGATCACCTCCATAGTCTGCATTGACATAACCCACTGGTTTTGTGGTACCACCCAACTCCTTAGAGTATATGATGCAGTAGTCCAGTGTACCTTTAATGTATGCTAGTACATGGAGCAGGGATTTCCAGTGGGCTGGGCCTGGATCTGACTGGAATCTGGCAAGTAATGTGATGGTGAATGATAAGTCAGGTCATGTTGCTGCTTTGCCCACATGAGGGCCCCCAGTAGTTGTCTGTACGGTTTGTTGTGCATGAATGTGCATTTGACCTCATTCTTAGGGGACATCTTGTTAGTAAGCACTGTCCCAGATGGCAATGGGGTGTACCAGGGGTTGCAGTTGGTCATGCCAAAATGCTCGAGTACCCATATCAGGTAGGCCTTTTGAGATAACAAGATTGATTTTGTTTGCAGGTTGTGGTGGATAGCCATTCCCAGTATAAACAATGGTTTGCCCATATCCTTTACCTCATATGCCCTTGCAAGTTCTTCTTTTGCTAGTTTTGTGCCCTCTTTTGTTGATGATAATCCAAACATATCATTGTTAAACATGTTTGTAATTGTTGCTTCCTCCCCTACTGTCCTCAATCTCACACATGAGTCTGCCCATGACTGCTTATATCCCAACTCTCTGCATGTGCCATCCAGGGTCCAATACCAATTGAACTCTCCTTGCATTAATCCACACAAGGTTTTCTGGAGTCTGACCAACTTCCCCTCCTCCCCTGGGAAGCCTGGTGGTAGCCTCATATAGACATCATGTTCCAGGATGCTGTTAAGGTAAGCCAAGACAAAATTGATCTTCCAGATCTCAAAACCCTCCTGGGCAGCTATTGCTGCAGACATTCAAAGAGATTCCAGGCATACCACAGCAGCATAAGTCTCATCAAAATCCTCCCCTGCAACCTGAGAGAACCCTTTTGCCACTAGTCTAGCCTTCCTTCTGACAATTTCACCCTCAGCATTGAATTTGTTTGCATAGATCCATTGGCACCCAACTATATTTTTATTTTTCGGGACTATTTCTTCATCCACGAGTTCAAAAACACCATGTTCCTCCATCACTCTCAACTCTTCATCCATTGCCAGTTGCCATAAGTCTTTCCTCTTCATTGCCTCTGCATAGGTGTTTGGTATGCTTATCTCCTCTCTGGCATCCATAGCTGACAAGTAACCATATGGACTTTCAGCCATTAATGCCACTGGCTGATCCCCTCCCAAAGCCCAGTCCTCTCTGTCCTTGCATGCATCTTGTTCCCTCTGCAAGGTCTCTTGCACTGCAATGAGGGCTGGGGTTGGCCTGGTTAGCCTCATCAATCTGTGCAGGGGTGGCGCTTGATCAGAGCCCCTGATCAGAGGGAGTGTTTGATCACTGGCTGCTAAGGGTTTGACATTGGGTGTGTCATCAGGGTAGGTAGGTCCTGGTTGAATCCTTGGTGCCACTGGTTGTTTGGGGAGAATGAGATTTGAGCTGGGTGCTGAGGTCAGGGGTACCTGGGTGGATACAGATAGCAGTACATTGTCCTTGTCAGTGTCATCAAGTATGGTGAGAGAGCAATGTCCTACCCCCTCCTCAGAGATAACATCTCAAGATGTTACAATGGATCTCAATCATGGATTGTAAAGTCAGTAACTACTATTTGTGTACCCCACCAGGTGAGTCTGGACTGATCTTGGGTCTAGTTTAGACTGTATCAGTTCATCAGGGACTTTCACCCAGGCAAGGCATCCCCACAGTGACAGGTGATCTACTTGCTGGCATCTACCCAACCACAACTGTCTGGGGACTATGTTTGGGTGCTGTGATGATGGAAGCAGGTTTCTTGTGTAGACTTGGGCCACCACAGCCTCTGCCCAGAGTTCTTTGGGTAACCTGCTCTTGGCCAGGATGCACTGCACTCCCTCTAGGATCATTTAGTTCACTTGCTCCACCACCCCATTTTGTGCATGCATGTAGGGAGTAGTGACTCTGAGGATAATGCCATGGGTGACCAGGTATGATGTCCACAATTTGTTTATCCATTCTTGTCCAGCATTGACCCTTATTTCCTGCAATTTACATCCAGTTTGGCATTCAGATTTAGTATGGTATGATGCAAATGTGGTGAGAGTAGTTGTGGCATCTTTTCTGGTCAGAAAGTATACCAATATGTGCAATGATCCACTGTCCACTGCCACCATCATGTAGTTTGCTCCTCCCATGGATGTCATGCTTGCTGGCCCCCACAGATCTATGTGCACTTGGTCATTTGGTGCTCCCTCTGGCTCTACCACTGCATCATATGGTTGGGCTGCATGTTTACCATAGATACAGTCTTTGCACACACCTGATATGGTGAGATCCCCTTTTACCTCTAAGCCATCAACAAGGTTCTTTGCTAATGCATTTTTGATAGTGGATACACTGGCATGACCAAACCTTCTATGCCAGATGTCAAGGCTAGTGGGTTTCATTGTTGACTTGGCAGTCATGGCCAATGGTGCTTCCATTCCTCTGAGGGCCCTGATCAGGTACATGCCTCCCTTTCCTTTACTGCACAATACTTCTCTGCCAGCAGGGTCCTGGAAGCAGACTAATCCCCTGCCAAAAGTGACTTTAAATCCAGCTTGGTCAAAGTGATTTATTGAGATTAGATTTGAGGAAAGGTCTGGGGCATGTAGGGCATTTTTGAACACTAGTTCTGATGAGCTGTTCACAGTTTTGCATGTTCTGTGGACAGTACCTCTCCCAATTACATGGAACATTGCACATTTCAGAGTGGCATGCCCTTGCATAAGATTCATTAACTCTTTGTAATCAGAGAATGCATCCTTGCTGACAAAAAAGTGATTGGTTGCCCCTGAGTTGGCGTAAGTGGGGATATCTAAGAAGTCTTTTATGGGTTGTGTTATAGCAGCCAGCACATATATGACATGGGGTTGTGTAGATGGGGTTTGAGCATTTTGTTCCCCTTGTTTGGTCGAGGTGGCTACATTTGTGGCAGGCAGGATCGCATTGGTAGAGGTGTCACCAGATGGAGTTTGGGAGATCTTCCCCTTGTTCTGGAAGTTTGGCAGGAATTGTCCTTCTTTTCCTCCCCCCTTCCAGTAGCAATTCTTGACAGTGTGTCCATTTCTTCAGCAGTTAGAATTTATGCATACTAATCTTTGTTTGGTCTGCGCTTGTAGAGCCATTGCCAAAACTCCAGTTTTCTGTTTCTGAAGTACTAGTCAATCCCAGTGTATAGTAAGTGTGGCGATAATGTCCTTGGATGTTTTCATAGTGTATACTCCAGCAACTACTGCATTCCAGGATTCCAGGAGAGAAGCAATCAGAATGGTTTGGAATGCCACATCATTGAGTATTGCTCCCTTTTCTGTTGCTGACTTCCATTTCTCTCAAAGATCCTCCACATGCTTCAAGAAGTCCATGCCATCAGTGAATTCTGTAGCTCTAAGATGCTTTTTGGCATTCATGGCAGCTATCTCTGAGAATACTCCATAGTTACTGGTGAGTTCCTCCCAGGCTTCCACAGCAGATCTGTCCATTTTTATCCCTAATCCCATGGGATTTTTGGTGTTATAAATGATTAAACCTAGTGCCCAAGCATCTCTTTCTTCCCACTCCTCCAAGGATGGGGAAGTCAATGACTACTCAGTAGGTTTGATCTCACTCTCTTTTGTCTTTGGTTCCTTAGTTGGTTTAGTGATTGTTCTGTCTATATATCCATGGGCTCCTCAGGCCCTGGTGGCTATCATGACCTGATTTTTGAATGTGGCATAGTTTGTGCCATTGAAGTGAGCTTCTTCCAGGAAGTTTGGTGGGTTGGATGAATGTGTGGATGTCATGTTAGCATAGTGCATGTAATGTAATGTATTTTGTTTTGAGTTGTTTTGGAGCAGTGGCTCTATGAAGTGAAAGTGCAAATGAGGCCTATAACCTGTAGATGATTTACAGTATGTTAGTCCTCAGTCATGCCTATGTAGTGTAGTGTGACTGAGCATTACCTGGAGACAATTTACAGTATGTTAGTCTACAGGAAACAAGTAAGTACAAGGTAAGTAAAAATATAAGAGATAGGAACTCACCCTCAGTCATGCCTATGTAGTGTAGTATGACTGAGGGTGGTTGTCTGTATATCTGATAGGTAAGTGGGGAAAAATAATTAAGGTTTACTGCAAAGACTGGTAAATAACAATTGTGAGCAGTCTGTGCCAAGAAGAAAAAAAAAACAAAATAAACATGAGCAAGATACCTAAAAAGGAAATTGTGTCATGTAACATAATGGTCATACAAGTCTATGCTCAACAACAAACAATGGGCATGGTAGAGGTTTGGTGAAGAGATCAGTGACATTGTCCTTTGTGTTGACATACTTTATAACAATTTCACCTGTCTGCACATGCTCACAGAGGAAGTGGTATTTAATGTCAAAGTGTTTCACACAAGCATGTGTGGTTGGGTCCTCTGACAGATTAATTGCTGCCTTGTTATTGCAGAACAATGTAGTCACACACATTGTCATATCCCAGCCTATTGCCTTCAGCAGAGCTCTGAGCCATATATATTTCTGCACTGATTTGTAGGCCGCCATGTATTTGACTTCACACAAGGATGTGGTCACAGTCTTCTGTTTGTGTACCGACCAGGATATAGCACTGGTTCCCAAAGGCCACATGTAGCTGCCTGTGCTGCATCTAGTGTCCAGATAGCTTGCTCAGTCTGCATTTGTGAAGCCTCAAAGAGTGATTGAGTTGCCACCCAGGCATAACCTTAAGTTGCTTGTGCCTTTAAGGTAACAGAGGAGCTGTATACTGGCATTCCAGTGAGATCTGTTGTAGTTGTCAAGAAATTGTGATAACTGTTGGACTGCATAAGCAATGTCTGGGCATGTTGCAATTGCGATGTACAGAAGGCAACCAACTAGTGACCTGTAAGGCAGGCTTGCAATATCATGTTTCTCCTCCTAACTCTGGCCCTCACAATTTGGTCATCAGAGTTTCAGGCCTGGCTCCATTGGCAGCGACAAGGGGTGTGCTTCCTTTTAACCAAACTGCTGGATGACCCTATTGATAAAAGCAGTCTGTGACAGTGAGACTGTGTGATTGGCTTGATTCCATTCAACCAATACTCTGACAATGTGGCATGGGTGACCAAGATCAGATATTGACTAGACTTCCTTCAGCTGCGACTTGAATTGGTCATTTTCACCTTTGGAGCTGGCAATGGATAGAAAATTGTCAACATGCACAGCAGCAATCATGGTCCCAGTGGGTAATGTCCTGTAGTAGATACATGATTCACAGGCTAATCTGGTGAATTCCTATGACAGCATGCATTCATTCAAGGTTTGGTTCCAGATGCATCCAGCCTGTTTCATACTGTATAGCCCATGCACTAATTCACAGACCCAGCCCTCCTTCCCAGGTTCCTCGAAGCCAGTCAGTTGCTCCATGTATTGGACTTCATTGTCAGGTAGGATGCCATATAGGAAGGCTGTTTTGATATCTATCTGGGTCACATCCCAGTTCTCTGCTGCCGCTATGTGGAGCAAGATGTGCCATGATTCCATGTGTGCAGTTGGGGATGTGGTTTTGTGGTAGTCCTTCCCATAGACCTGCTTGTACCCTTTGAATACTAGTCATACTTTGTACCTTGTCAGATTTCCATGTTCATCCCTCTTTATCTTGAAAACCGGCCATCCTTTCCTGACTTTGTATCCTTGAAGAACCTGTGATCATGGTACCAGCTTGTAGACCCCCATTGTCTTTAGTGACTCCAGCTCTTCCTTGTACCCTGCCTCCCACTTCTGCATGTCTGGTCCCACCTTTGCTTCTTCCCACATCCTAGGTTTGTCTTCAATATTCATTGGGAGTGGGTCAATGTTGCTTGACTGCATCAAAATAGCTGCCAGTATTTAATTGAGATCAATTGTGGGTGTGGGTGCCTGTTCTTCAGTGATTGGGGGTTGTTGTTGGGCATCATGCTTGGCAATCTGTGTGGGCTCAGTCCCTCTGCTCATCCTCTACTCTCTTGTTCTCCTTCTGCTCTCTCTAACTTCCTCCATTGTCTTTTCCAACCTGGTCAGTGGTCAGACACTGTCAAAGCTTGCCTTTTCAGTAGCTTGTCAGATACAGTTTGATCATCTGAGTGGTGGTTCCTTGGGGTCATCCAAAGCATACAGTTGTTGTCCAGGGTGGTTGGTTAGGTCTGTGGCCTTGATGTCAAACCCCATCCCATCATTGTTGTCCTCCTCTCTTGGTGTCAATGACGCATTGTTGTCAAGATTGTGTAGGCTAGGAGCTGTGGGTTTCATCTTTGGCAATGGTAGGTTTGGCAACTCATATTGTTCAATGAACCTGACATGGAAGGACTGATAAACCTTTCTGTTCTTGGCATCCCAGCATCAGTATGTTTTCAAATTAGTACTATAGCCAATTAGCATACATTCAATAGATCTTAGGTGCACCTTTGGGTTGTGTGTAGGGGTAAAGATGAATGCTCTGCAGCCTATTTCCCACATGTAGGAGTAGTCAGGCTGTCAATTGTACCACACTTCATAGGGTATCTTCCCATTGAGAGACTTGGTGGGTGTCTTAGCATGTAGGTGGGCAGCTGTGAGATAAAACTCATCCCATAGAAAATCTGGGCATTTCAAGTTGATCCTCATAGTCCTAGCTTTCCCCATCAATGTGCAGTGCATACATTCAACCCTACCCATGTGTGCTGAGGTATGCAGAGCACTGCACTCACTGGCCACACCCCTCAATGCCAACCAAGCCTCCATTTCTTTGCTGGTCAGCTCACCATTGAACCTGGTGTGATACTTTCCAACTCTCAGTCCTGTCTCAGCTTCTTGTGCTAGCTCCCACATTTTCAGAGCTTGGAACACCTCATCTTTAGTGTGGAGAGGAATGGCCCATGGCATGTTGCTATAATCATCAACCATGTCTAGTACATAGTAGTGACCTGATCTCAATTGCACACTCAGGGGTCCCATTGCATCCACCCATACTATTTCCAGCCTTTGTGTTGCCCTACTCCCTTCCTGCCTTAGCTTCAGGACTGCTGTTCAGGTCTGCTTTCCCAAAATACAATTGTCACACTTTGGCATAGGATGAGGGAAGGGGAGCACACCTTTGATCTTCTGATCTCAGGCTAGCCACAGAATGGCTTGGAAGTTCGCATGGCCCAGGTAGCAATGCCAGGTCCACATGTTGGCTGATTGTTGTGTGGTGTAGGCTTGTTCAGTAGTGCCTAGTAGGGTGAAGGTGTACAGGTTCCTCTTCTTGATTAGGGGTCCCTTGGTGATGACAGTTCCAGAATTGCAGTCAACAATCATCATGTTGTCAGTATTGAAGCATGAGTGTGTATGATTATTGTGGGAGATCTTGCTGACAGAGATCAGGTGCATAGTGGAGTTTGGTACATAGAGGGCATTGTGCAGTTGGAGTGTGCTTCCCTCTGCTATTTGCAGGTATATGCTACCCATCCCATGGGCAGCAATAGCTGATCCTCTGACCCCTTTGATTGCCTTTGGAGGGATGGCCTGGAGTGCAGCAAAGTTGGATTTATAGGATGAGATATGGACTGTTGTGCCTGTGTTGACATAGAATGGATGGTTGTCATCAAGGGCTGCTAGTGTAGTGTTGGTATCTTTCAAATGTTCTGCCCAGTCAACTGAGGCCCTGGGATTCCTGTCATCCTCAGCCATAGCCATCCAACCTTCCCATTTGGCCTCATCTGCTGTGAGCATGGGTATCTCATTGGTAGTTAAATTGGTGGTTAAACTGACAAAGCTGGCTGGAGTTGATTCATCACTGAGCATCTGGAACCTCCCAAGGTCACTCTCCTCTACAAGGTATACTTTCCCTTTTGGTCTGGTCACTTTTGTGTACACCTTTGGGTTTGCTGCGGCATTTCTCTCTTTTGCTGGTGGAGCTGCTCCTGCTGCTCACACTGCTTCCCTGGTGGCATCAAATCCTTGCTTGGCCATTGCTCCACCTGGATGCACGCAGTACTTTGTGTCATGCCCAGCACATGGTCTGTTGTGAGTAGTGCAGGTTGAGCAGCATTTCACCCCAGCTGGGTGATTGTGCCCGGGGAGGTGAGGTTGAGTCAATTGGTATTGTCCCTTTCCTGATGCTATAAGAGCTGTGTCTGTAGATTGTGTGTTGCTTGCAGCTTTCAGCATTGCAAGGTTCTGAATGGTTTCAAGGAGCTTTCAAATGTTATCTGAGGTGTAGGGGTTGGCTTTTGTAGCATTGGCAAGTCCTTGTGATATTTGTGCTTGCACAGGTTCATACTGTTGGCTGCTGAGGCTGTTAAGGAGCATTACACAATTGAACAAGTCTTTGTCAAGTGTGTTTACAGTGAAGATTCAATTTACTGTGTCACTGATGTGTGTTGTGGTTACAGTTAATGCCTTGTTTGGTGAGCACTGGATCTTAAGGACTTCCTGAATAAGTGATACCATTCTTACTAGTCCTTCCCCTTCTGTGCATGCCTTTACACAGTTGTATACCTTCACCACTGTCTCAACATCATCCAAGCCTTTGTACTCCAATTCATCTAGTGCTGTGAGGATCACAGCATGTGCAAGATTGTCATTGATCACCCAGTTCTGGTGGGCAGTGGGTTTGCTACTTGCATTGGGCTTAGAGATGAGGGTCGGGAATACATAGAATTTGAGTCCAAGCAGCGACAGATGGATCTCCAGATTTTTAGCATGTTGCTTGCCTGACAATATTATCTTGTCCCGTCTTTCCCTTGAAATACTTTACCATGTTAATTATCACAATCTACATCAGCACAGATTGTATTACTCAACAAAGGATGTATTCAACTATCAAAGAAAGCCTGCGCGAAACGTTAACGTGTCTTGTGTGTAGTGTCAAGGACTTGAGCTTTCACTTTTGCTTCCCCCATTGTGATTATCGACGTATGTACTGTAGCTGTTATTTTATATATATATTCACACAGACAGTTGACAATATAATATCTAGATCTCGGGTCCACCGTGCTCGCAACGGCCCATATTAAAAGGTTTATTTACTATCTGTTTACTGTTAGTTTACTTCAAGTCGTAAACTAAAACTAAACGGTCGGAGGATTACCTAAAATCCACTATATTTGAGATTTCGCCATTTTCGGCCCCCGAAATACGCTATTATCTGGATAAACATATAGGGGAGCTTCCTGAGGCCTGGAAAAATAAGCGGGCCAAATGGTGCCGGTGACTCAGTGCTACTCTCCGTCGATCCGCATATGCGGTTATTGAAGTCGACAATACTCACTTGCGGTTCCATGGACGGACGTTTATATTACATCAATGGTGCCTGGTGAACTACTGCAGCAGCATCAAGGCTCTTTCCTGCTCGTCCTCATGGTCTTTACTAAATACCCTGTTTATGCCTCGCCGCCGCCATCACAGCTACTTTGGGTGGCTCTGCTCCTGACGAACTCCGGCACCAGTCCTTCATGAGAACATTCCATCGAGCCACCAATCATACCCAGCGCGCTAATACTTATCTGGGATATCGACTTGTAACTCTTATTACTGACAGTCTCTTACTTATTCTATTTGCATTCACCTGTTATTTCCTTCATCATAAGTCTATTTGCTGTCTTTACCCACAGAATTTTGTTTCTGTTTTTATATTTTGCCTGTATAACGGCGCTACCATGAACCTCGTCAAACAAAGCTATCCTGCAGTAATAATGTTCTTGTTTAACTTTGCACAATCGCAGCATTATCAGATTCTCGTCCACGTAATCCACTTCAGACTAACCGCTCGTTAGATTAGTGCCTATATCACTATCAATACAATCATTATTTTTTTTCAGTTCACGAATTCCGTGCGTCGCCATCCTCTCACTTGTGCATCGGAGCTTCTCCATATGTACGCACAAAAGTCCGACGGATAGATATGTACATGCGTAAATCAATTGGCATCAGACTTCCCTCCGACACATCACGGTACTTAGAGGTAAATTAGGCTTCACACCGTCAAACTTGCTTCAAGGCAATCCATTCATAGAGTATCTTCCAAAATGTATTGACATTAGCTTGCGAAAATTGTAAGAGGGTTACTTCGAATGTGATGCTTCGTAACAGAGATATGTACAAAAATGGTCTCTCAAGGAAGACAAAAAGTAGTTTTGAATCTGGACGGAATATAAGCACGGATCTGGAGAGCTGATCTCTAGTACATTGTCGGGATATTACAGGGCATTTTGTCTGAGCATTTGCGAGCATATCGTAATTCGCAAATCGTTGAGAAAAAGCCAAGATCTTTCACGCTCATAATCTCTACGACCCCGCGAGATGAAATGACTGTAGATCGATCAAAACAGTAGTTTATATACTTTTATACATAGAAGTTAATGATCGATCGAGTCATCTTCTGATTTGCAACAATCCATCGTTCAAGCTCTCGATACTTAATAACGTTATACATGGAACTTCGAGTATACAGAACGTGTTATACAGTTTTGGGTGCAAAGGTTAATCATTATACCCACGTCTCTTGGATATTCCACCAACATTCTGCTCCACTTTAATACCCTGCTGCTCCCAAATCACCAGCTGACGATCTTTAGCCTGCTTGCCGGTCTGGCGTTCATAGTCAGCGACCGAAATTGGCTTTTCGCCATGAGGGGTTGCACGAAGAGCGTGGCGAGTTGCAGGCCAGAAGTCAAAGGTAGCAGAATGTGTCACGATCTGCGCAATGTGTCAGCGCTTCTAAATCTTAGCCAAAATATAGCTACCACGCGCACCCTATTGTCCCAGATAGCAATAGAGTTTGGTTCCCACTTGAACCTCACGTGAAAATCGGGATTCTCACCGATTTGGTGGAAAAGGAACTGAAGGATAGCGTCTGATTCGGCCTTAGGTACTCCAATGATGCGGCGTGTGAATCCTGACAAAACGGAAGGGCGTTAGAACGTGGTTGAGGCCAAATAGAATAGCTACTCGAAGCATTGCTCACCTGGGTTTACATATATACTCTTCCAACCGGTAGCCGGGTGGACACGCACGACAGGGTGAATGGTCTCAATTTCCTGCCTCCGGACGTGAAGCCCTGCAGCTCGAGCACCCTCGGCCTGCGCAACGGCGCTATGAAGAGCGGTCAAACCCTCAAGGTAGGTTTGGAAAGCGGGGCTGAGAGAGGAGTATAGCGCGTATCTAGATTTCAGATTGTCAATGGATGATACAAACATTTTAGAGTGAATGGCGGTTACCCAGAACTCCACAGGGTGTCGCCGCCGACTTCGGGCCCAGTGATGACTTTGAGAGAGGTCGTACTAGGTGGCTGAATTTCATACGATACCTGATATTACATCTCATCTGAGAACAAGTTAGGGATGCATATGAGAAGACGTACGTCAGAGTGCCAGAGCTCTAGTTTAGAGAAGGCAGAAGGGTCTGGGCGACGGGATGCATCGTTGTAAACAACTGAGGTTAAAGATGAGTATGTTGTAACTACTTTGGGAAAGTATTACCGTGAACTTCTTCAAGACCATTCCTGGGAATTGGGGTTGTTGCATGTTTATGAAGCGGACCAAAGTGGCGTGCAAGATCAAGCTGTTGTTGAACATTGATTTCCTGGTCACGGAAAACTTTCAATATGGGATCTATCAATCATATGTACTTTTGAAATAGTAGCACGAAAATACTTACACACAACGCCACGTTCAGCAACGAGAAGAGCTCTAATCTCGTGCTTCAATCAAGGCTTGAATGATAGATGCACAAGAACAAGCTCACAGTTCGTCCTTTTGGGAATCAGATAACTGCCTGAGGTCGATGCCCAGAATTTCCGTGCCAATTGCAGGAGTCAAATGTTTAACCTTCTGTGCAGCACTGAACAAGCTTCGTTTGGAGGCGACCGCAAACAGTCCTCGTTCTGTCACTTGGACTTCAGTCAAAGGAGGCCAGTCGACTTTCGGGAAAGTAGGCTGGTTACAGCAGGTCAGAAGAAGGAAGAGAGGAAACCACGGAACGTTTACTTTGAATTCCGCGAATTTGTAATTGCTATCCCCATCGTCTCCGATAGATGGAGAGTAGAAGGGATTGAAAACTTGATCGTCTAACTTCTGCTGAGCCTTGATGTCGCCCACAGTAGATGCGGGGGTTTCCTGGACTGCGACTGGTGCCATTGAATTGGATGAGTCAAGAGTTGTCCCATGACTACATATTTATAGTCTTGTAAAGACGACATATGATCCTGAGATGAGACGTGCTGGCGCGAACTCGCCAAATAATTGCGTGATTGAGTAGAAAAAGACACCTGAAGATAGCTGGAAATGTCCTTCCACAGATTACTCATACTTGCGTGATTCAAGACGCAGCTTGTGTGCGTTTGCTCCTATCTGTTGAACGCTGATGAAACCCATCTCTAGCAGTGACCCCCAATGATAGCAGTGAGTGTATCCCAAGAAAAAATGAATAGTTCATCGAGATTTTTCGCAGAATAGCAGGAGATTTTAGATTCCGAAATAAAGCGTCCGTCAAGGTCACTGGCCACAGTGCATGGTGGCTAGTAAGATTGAGTCGTATAAGTTGAGCATTATACTAACTTGGGCAAAAGTTTCCCGCGCCAACGAATGGGAGACTGTCTGTTGCTGGATAACTTCTCGTGGTTCACTCGTTGAAGTTGTGCCATGAGAAGGCTTGATGGCGGGCACCACGGCTTCACCGGAGTCGGTCCGGGAAATTCGGTGCTTATTCCCAGACGTCAAACGCAGTCCTCTGAAAGAAATTTCTCTTCCTCAAGTGTAGTCGCGCCATCGAGCATGGTCGTCGCCGACTTACGGCATCCGGACTTTCATGATTCTCGCCCACTCGGCAGAGAGTATCATCACTCGTCTCTCGCTCCTTGTCCCCCGGAGGCCCATACATCGTTCGCAACTTCCAGCTCTGGCGTAGACAAGCGACAGAATACAATACATCAGAATGACGGGCCCTCGGTAAGTTGAAACCTGGCATCTGATGATTTTGTTCAATCACCTTTCGACTTTATCATCACTCTTGAATCCTGAATATGGCTTCTCAGAACAACGGAATTTTCTCGGCCACACATGCCAGGGAGCACCCTAGGAAGTATATGAGCCTTGACATGGCAAACTTCAATGCTATCAATACACTCTTGTCTAAAAGCGCCCTCGAAGATCTTTTGCGTTCCATCAAAGCCATGGACATACCACAAGACTCAAGGTCGACTCAACCCCAGGTCTCCCCCATCCCACCGGAACAGCTGCGAAGCATTCTACTCCCAGCGATACTCACTAATGCGCAGCGTCGCCCTGATTTTAATGACAAACTTGTGACCGAGGTCGAGGTCGGGCTGCGGGAGGCCTTGACGGATCAGTTCTGTTATTCTCTATCTCAGAAACTAAAGACTCTCAATCGAGAGATCCAGGTAACATGCGGTTTAAGGCAGGATCTACGTATCAATCCTCCTCTAGAGCTAGCCACCGTTGCCTGTACAGACGGCCAAAATCTAAACAAAGGTACTCCGACTACACCAGGCTCAGTTCCTGATCCTCCCAGAGCCCCTCGATCAATGCGATCAGGAAACTCTGCTAGATTAATGAGCCAGGATTCAATAGAGTCCTCCACATCTCTGCTTAGAAGTGGGACCGAAGATACTGTGCCTCACGTTTCTGGGAGACTCGGCCATTGGACCGGTGAACAAATGCCTTCTGGAAGTGTAGCCTCAGATCGTGAATACATCGAAAGGGGGTCTCATTGGGATCATCCTCTACAGAAGCATGAGTCGAATGGTATACCTATCCCGCTAGATTCTTCGTTCTTTACAACGGCATCTACAAGCGCGATATGGACAAAAAGGGGATCTCCCGCCCCCTCAAAGGATGAGAATTCTGTGCTCTCCCCTTTTTACCACTCACGATACCTGCACCATCGTTCTGTTTCCGCCAGCTCTCGTCACTCCCGGCATGACCGTTCAGCGTATCACGATATATCTAGTCGACATCTCTCACCCTCTCCCCAGCCTCATTTTCGCGACCGTCGACGCTGCCATTCTCACTCTCGATCACGTGACCCGCGTTCTCCACCACCAGAATATCCTCGTCTTTCCTTCTCGCGGTCCCGTTCTCGCCAACCAGGCTCTCGCCGATCTAGATCACGAGCTCGTGAGAACACTTTTTCGCGCAGACAACAGTCACCGTGCGCTCGTCGTAGACGGTCACGGTCCCCTCACCTTCGGAGGGCATCGTTTCACGACCATACGAGTTCTTTGAAACACAGGTCGCCCAAACTTTCGTTTAAGCATCGCAGAACTCCAATCCATATGCGTAGTATCGACCGCACGCGTCCTTCGCCTCCACGTTGTCAAGGCTCTAATTCGGACCAGCCAGGTCTACCTATATACCACATTTCACGATCTCCAGAGCCTGTATCCACTATTAGTAACGTTCCACGTCGTCATCCCTCACCCTCTCTCCGCAAGCATTCGCAGTCTCCTGTCTCAGCCAGCCACCGGCGCCGCCGGCTTCCTTCTCGCTCTCTTTCTCCCGCTCGAGTATCTTTCCGCCATCGCTTGTCATGCCCCTCCGATGAAAATTACCCCGGGCCCCATGAGCTAGGGATGGCCATACGGGGTGCGCCACATGCTCCTCATAGCGAGAGAGACAGTCGCATTCCCACGCCTGTGTTGGATCATGAAAGAACCAAACCACCTCCAACACAGGATATGATAATTACCAATCGCGAGCCTGATATTGAAGATTTCGCAGCTGCTTTACATCCCTCACCTTTACCGATCCATTCACCTGTTGTTGCTCCTTCGTCTTCAGTGTCTTCAACACATATTTCATCTCCTCCGCCTCTGGTACTCGTGGCGCCCATGCAGTCTATCCCGCTTCCCGCACATGTATTTCCCACTCCACAATCTCCGACTGATTCGAATATGGTTGTTCGGGAGCCTGCTCAACGGTCGGGCGTATCTCTGTTGCCCAGGAAGGAGGAAAAAGGTCGGAATGAACATTCACTCTCTGTAGAAACTGGAGCGGACATCCTACCTTCTTCTGTGCCCTCACTTGGACCTGGACTTCCTGCATCTCCGAAGGTTTTGCCCACTCGTCCACCAACCCAAACAGCGTCACCTGCCGTTCTATCTTCCATGCCTTCCCAACCCTCCAAGTCTTCTGTCGATTCTTCTATGGCGACACAGACCTGCTTCACCGTCCCAGGTCTATGGTTTGCAAAACACGGGCACAATCAAGCCGACATCGTGGATTGCGAATTCGAGGTGGCTTCGGAAATTGCGCGGAAATGGCATCTACCTGGCTCGTCAGTGTACGTCACTTAGATCGTCAGTTCTCTTACGGTCCATATTGACGCGCGGAAATAGCACACCAGAGACGACTTCGGAACGACTCTCACTTCGGCTCCTCTGCATACCTATCGAGCTTTTACGAAACATATACCAATTTAGCACTGTACCTCAATTAATGGACTCAGGAGCACTTCCAAGTTCTATGGCTTCAGTGAGGACAGTATGGCCAGAGCAAGGCTCCCTGCTCATACAAATGAACCCTACTAAACCCCACAAACAGTCTTGGTTTCCCGAACACATGGTCAGTTTTATATCGTCCTCGACCGCACATAGCTCAGCACTGACATCGAGATATACAGAGTTCCACTAGCCCTGGTCTGGACATTACTGATGCCGTTCGTGAAGGGAAAAACGTCTTGCGACTGATACAGCTCGAGGACATGGCTAACAAAATTTTCATGCTTCAAGCATTGCCCCTCCCACCTGCAGCCCAGCAAAGTTCTTCGACATACTGGAACGTTGGAGATTTAAATCTTGTAGATCATCTGGCGGTTTATGATCTATCGCCTGCGACTGTTGAGGACATCTAGTGTTCTATGTATTCCGACCTACTGTGAACTATCGTTATTCTTGTACTTGTGAAGAATTACAGAATTGTACAACCTAGCTACTCTACAGATACAGATCTCAATGCTAAACAAGTTCGAGGATTGTGAAATAGGTATGTGTCAACTCGGAGGTTCGGGCACAAGAAATCCGACGAGACATGCATCAAGCATTAAATCTACACTAACCCAAGCATGCGTTGATGCTAGCGTTGGAGATAAATCAGCACTTGGCGAGAAGATTGGAGGGAGGAGAAAATCGTACCAAACAGTTTTGTGCCGTCTCGACCAGCAACACGCATTAATTCTCTTTCCCCACCGGGATGGAATGCCAGATAAGGTGTTATATTATACACCTTTCCGTAAAACGCTGCCCAGGCGTCGTCCCGCTTGTTATGCTGCTTGAGAACGGATGGAGGTATTCTGGAGAGCATTTCTACACCCTGAGGACTATGAGGATACGGATGAAGTAGCAACGAGTCAGGCTAGGCGTACCCGGAGATCCTTTCCCGAAGTCTTTAGGTTTGCCCAATCTAGAGGGCTGTGACCAGGCGCCAGCACCACTTTACGATTCTTCGATGGTTTTGCAGGCCGCTGTGTAGTCTCAAGGACCGTGAGAGAAGATGAAGATGCGACTGAACGTGCTGCTCTATCTACACCAGGTGTGCGCTGGACTAACTGCGGAAGAGGTGGAGGGGGCATCAACTGGGAGTCCGTCAATACCTTTGGAGTAGATGATTGCACGCGCTGAGCACTATTGAGGCTGGGAAAGGCGGGTGGGGTTTCATCATCACCCTCTGTGGCTGTATCAGAGCCCTCATCGTCATCCTGTGGAGACGGCGAAGATCTGCTCAAGGTAGGTATTGTGTCGGGCACAGTTCCTGCGAGCCAATTGCGAAAGTAAGAAGTCATAATTAGGACTCCGCCCACTCTGATTCAATCAGTGATAATCACTAACACATTACATTGTACTTAATGCTGTGGTCTCAGGTGTGGAGAGTTACTAATACATGCGTAACAGGTATTAAAATGGTAGCAAAAGAAGCCTTGTTTTCTTCAATCGGTCGAAGAACGTTGCCATCCTCAGGCGATGTTGCGCTAACAGATGCCAAGGGCCTTGGCTGCAGCTTCGTCCTTTCCATACTCGACAAGCCATCAAAAAGATCATGTTGAAACCCAATCGCGACAAGGAAGAGAATGCCTAGAATCATTAAGTTCATATTTGGACGTCGATTGAATACAAAAAGGACTGTATGATGAACGCCACTGCATTTCGCCAGGTATGATGTCCTTTTACGAGCTAATTAACTCAAACTGCACAAAGAATTCAGAGCAATTATCAAAGAGATGGAGAGCACTCACAGCTGAGCACGCTTCCGATGTCATGTTGCATAAGGCAAGTGCACCTACCACGAATAGATTGCTGACATTCGGAGACATAGGCAGCACCAATGCGGACTTCATACCAACTCTCTATCCCCTAAGGAATCGATTGAGTACTGACAATCCATTAGCCTGGCTACTTCCTAGACCTGCAATGCACTGGATAAGGCTGCCAAATGGGCAAATGACTGCCGAGGCAAGGAGAGAAGGGTTTCGCCCAAATCGTGTGGAGAGACGAACGGTACAATGCGCCGAAGCTATAAATGAGTCATACTTAAAATGGGCAGATTTCATCGGCACTGAAAGGATTTCACGTACGAAAAACTTCGCTTGTAGTACGGAGACAACATTCCCGCCGAGATCGGTGTGCTAAGCCGTAGTCTTCGTATCAAGTAGGATTGAAGGAGGGCATTGACAAGACACCTCCAATTAAACCACTATAATCATGACAAGATTCGCCGCCATGTTCAAGAGAGATGTAAACTCAGTGCTGAACGCGCTACGTCCATATTCCGACCGAAGAATATGCAGCCCATTGAAGTGGACAGCGTGAGCGTGTAGGCATTGCGATATTGTCGAATTTCTTCCAGATGACGCGATATGATCCTCAAATTCCAGAAGGAACTGGAATTAGTCTGTGGGCTGTGCATACGGAGAGGCTTGGCGTATACAGATGTTTCGTATTCATCATTATGTTCATGTTCCCGCAGAATGTCTTCTTCAGCCGGACCGCTCTACCGAGTATAACGGTCACGCGAAGTCAGAAAAATCCGGGATCTCACTTCAAGTTGATAAGAATAGTGTTCGATACAAGGACTGCTGTAAACTATGAACTCGGGGTGGTCCGGGCAGACACCGCACGGATAGAGCAACTACAATTCGTCCTGTCTGGGTCCAATCACGATGTCAAGAAAGGCCCAGAAGAAGCAAGAGACTTTCCCGTTCGTGTGAGTGGCCAGCAAGGAACTATTATTACTGCGAGAAGAATCAGTGTGGCGAGGAGAGACAACCAAGGCTGGCGAAAAAAGTGTCATGTTTGTGCCAATGTATAGCTCGTGCCAGGCCACGGATCACATCGATCACATACCAGAGGACCAAATTTAGCATCGAAGCCAGCTCGACGAAACCGAATTTTGGCCACATTCCAAAAGGCAATCATAAATATAAAAGCGAGAAGCGACACGACAAATGAAGATACGACAAAAGCAAAGAAGACGCGATTTGCTTTTTCTGACGAGCCTCCTACGAAAATCGGTATGAGTGATAACATGGTTAAAAAGGTGAGGATGGCCCCTATTTGACGTATAGTCAGAGTAGAGAGGATTTCTGCAACCGAGAAGAGTCACCGATTGGATAAAGAACCAATGTACCTGTGATGGGGACAGATATCTGGGGTTCCCAGGTGTAGCCAAGTCTAGGTTACGAATGTCGGATCCTGCCTGACATCCTTGGAAGCAATTCAAGAACGCACTGCGGAATGGAACATGTCCCATCTTCTTGGAGACACCAGCCCCACACCCCAAATCGCACACCTCCCGCCTCGGAAGTCGAAAGGAAATATAACGAAGAAGCAACCGGAACGGAAAAAGTAATCAACAATCTTCCGAAAATTAGATGTGACGGAATGCAGAAGTGTGAACACTGAACTGGGCTAATACGTACTTGAAAAGGAAAACCATCAATATTGTCGAAGACAGGATGACTGCATGAATGTTAGCGTAGGAAGCGGCGTTAGGCATTGCACTGGCACAATTCATCATTAGTGACGAATGAATTCCTCAGTGAAACGAGATATGAGAGGCTTCAGTTATCAAGAACCAGGACTGCAAGAGCTTATTTCGAGCTCAGGAGACGATGGCCCGGAAGCCGACTTAGCCGGAAGCTACTTGTAACCAGGATCCAGATCTACTTTTCTTCATAAGCAGGCTACCTCAACTCCAGAACAATCCATAAAAATGCCGACTGAAAACCGTAGATCGAGGTTAGAAATTCGAACATGACATTGAGGAAATGATTTTAATGAATGGATACAAGAGCTGAGCCTACTGAAGGAAAAGAAAGGGTCATTAGTAGTACTAAAATACACTGAACGCAATGAGACAAAACAAGCTATAAAGAAGGGAATGGCTGCAAGGACTGCCATTCGACAAGACATAAACAAGAAAAGGAGCTGGATGATAGAAAGATGGGCGTGGCGTAATCGTGGTAGAAAAGAAAATAGGTCGAGACGTGAAATGAGAGAATAAACTATGTAGGCCACAAAGGTTCGAGAGAAAGGTTTTAAACAAAAAAATGCCCGAGAAGTTGTTGGAGAATTGAGAGATACGAAATATTTCTGAAGGTTGGAGGCAGAAGACGATCATATAGTTGAGTGCCGTTTGTTGATAATTTGCTGGTAGTGATTCGATTTACAGATGATGGAAGGATGCTTGATGATACGATACTGTGAAATTGAGATGATTTGGCTGGTGATACATCGTGCAGCAGTTCCGTTTAATTAGTACAGCAGAGGGGTGGGAAGACGGCGACGCCCAATGTCTATGTTCATTGGACCTTGAGGCGGGGATCGTATGATAAAGAAGCTTCATCCCTTCACATTAACTCTGCACCAGATCGATGCCCGCGCCGAGCGATCGGTCCGTTCGTTTCCCTGAGCTCTGGACTCCGCTTAATACGTGCCGCATCTGCTCTTCCTCGAAAAGTTTTCGCCCTACGTCGGCGCGAAGTCCTAAGTTGGCTTTCGACGCAGGTACCCTTGAAGGGGAAGAGGGCGATCCATGAATGAAGTCATTGAAGTTGAATTCCAGGGGCGCTTGAGGATGAGGAGGTCGAGGGCTATCGTTCCTGACGTCCTTGTGGCCGGAAGGGCTACTTAGTATGGATTTCTGAGATGGGAGGGACGGCGGCGGTAAAAGTTGTGAGGGTACATGGAGAGGAGAATCTTGGATGTTCCCACCACCGAGTTCTCCACCGATACTAGAGACGCTCGTAATGAAATTAGTGTCCCCACCTCTAGCAAGTACTGGCGGCTTCGTCGCATCGATAGGTTCTACGCTAGGGCTCGAAGCAAACAACACCCGGCCCTTGTCACGTAAGACACCCGGAGGACCACCTCCCAGAGCCCGAAAGGCTGCCAAGTCCCTGGAATCCTTGTTTGTGGGTCGGGCTGGGGAAGGGGAGGTTGCGAGGAAAAGCATGAGATTTGCCGCCTCACTGTCGGTAGGAGCAGGACGCGGTGTAGTGGTCTTCTCCACTCCAGTGCTAGAATTTGGAGGAGGGGGAGGCGTCTGAATCCTAGACGCCTCGTTTACGGTGGAAGTAGAAGCCGCGGCAGACACGGGAGCAGGGGGGCTTGCGGCGGTAATAGTCCGGGCAGAACTTTGAGCAAAGTGGGAATGCGAGTAGATTGACCCAGCTTCGGACCCATCAATGCTTGATCTGGGTGATGATACACTACCTGTCATAGATGGCCTATGGTGCATTAGCAGAGACGTCAAAGTGGCAGCTGCCTTCATGTCAACGTCGCCCCCCGTGTCTGCATTCAACTCGTTGCCATTCTCTTTGCGCTTACCCTTGCCAGTCGAGGTTCTGTTAACTTTCCTTGTCCTAGGTGATTGTGGACTGGATCTGTAATCCAGCTTCCGACTCTTGGCCTGGGAACGAGTCATGTCCCCAGGGCTCCGTTTCGGAGCACGCGTCTTGGGCGAGACAAGCGGCCTCGAGGATGCGGGTACTGGAGGATCACCCGCATTGTGGATAGTCCTAGCTTGCTTTGCAGGCGGGGGGGCTAGAATAGAAGTATACAAGCTCGATTTGGACGTAGAACTTGGATCATTATGACTCGTTGTGGCGTATGCGCAGCCGTTCACCGCGGAACTGTGAGTCCGAGGCGAAGAGGTCGTGGAAGGGGGAAGCATGCTCCCTGATCCACCCCTCCGTAGGAGATTTGCTCCCGGGCTGGCTCCGAGAGGGCTTTGTGTGGCGGGTGTACTGTAATAATTATTGCCGGCAGACTTGCGCTTCGCGGCAATGGTCCGGGAAAATGGGGTTGGTTGACTCTGGTTCTGGCTATGTGCTTCAAGATCACGCAAAGGAACGTGATGTATATTATTAGTAGCCTTGTATGACGCATAAGAAAGGCGGGTTCGCAAGGCGCGGGTTATCTGGAGAGAAATGAGCAACAGGGCAAGGGTTGCAGCGCGATCCAGAGCAAGAAAACGACGCTACAGGCAGAAAGGAGGTAAAATGGTAAAAGGTCGAGAATGAGTGCACAAAGGTGACACCGTGGGTACAGTGGCGTTTAGGAAGAGGTGTCGGGCATTTGGCCTTGACGCGTCGAAAAGGAGATAAAACGCACCGTCGAAATTTCAGCTCTGGCCATGAACTTCTGGACAGGCCTTTGCCTCTGTTCCTTGTCTACTGGATCCATAAAAGCGGATGCTGATGACTGGGTTTGCCCAGACGGGTGTGGGATAAAGGTCATGGGTGGTGATGGCGACGTGGCTGAGGACGACGGGGTAGCCATTTACGCGTGTTGCTGAAAAGACAAGAGGTGCTGATCGGCAACAAGAGCTCGTCGCTGTGGACGGCGGGGAAGGGGGGCTGGAAGCCGCTGGGCGCGTTGAGGCCGGAGGTGAGTGGAGGTGAGAGCGTTTGGGAGCTGACACAAACGCGACGACGCGTATCGGCTTCTTCCGGGTTTCGGCTTACAAGACCACGCCGGATCCATGTGCCGGTCTTTCCGCAATCGACTACTTTGGTCCTGGGGCCATGAAATTTTATCTTTGCGTCGAACAATCCACCTTATTCGACTACATTTCCGTACATTACCAGCCACGGTGTCCAGCCAACCCCATCCATTCTATCTTCAAGACTGTAGCCCCCTATTTCTGTCCAAGATGCCATACATAGTGTATCAGATGATCTGTCTGGCTGACCTTGAGGTCGAATTGATTTCTCCAGAATCGGTCCCTGTTCTTCTGATACAGGGCCAGCCCGGCGTTACACTATATTTGCCAGCCAGCATTTGCTGCTGACGTCGTACACGTTGCGGATTCTGAGCCGCCAGCCGCCCGCAATTCGCGCCAGTACCATGCTGGCAGGAAGCCCACTCTGTCCTCGCCCCCACCCACGTCCTCAACATCAATGTTGTCTAACATCGTGACAGTGACACCCTTTTGGGGGGCGAACTTCACACGCCATACGGACGATTCTGCAGAAGCCATGCTTCTCACAACATCCTTGAGGAAGGATATAACCCGGTCACCCCAGGCCAAGCAGAGTAGAGGATCCCACGCTCCGGGCTTTCCGCGTACCATGCGAGGGAGTTGAACTGTTTTAAATGACTGGGTTGTCGTTAAGACACCAGACGGTGTGCGAAAGCCAACAACAATCTCCTAATAACGCGAGTGCTCGACAACATTCCCTCATAAGGTATACACACGGAGGCTTACAGGAACACCAAGAAGGAATGATTGGAAATAGAACTTGAGCAGCTTTCTGGAACAAAATCAGTTGGTACCTCCTGGGAAGGGTTACTAACGTACTTCTCGAATTTTGCTTCATCGTGAGGACCACGGATCGCTAGTGACGTCTTGAGCTCAACAAAAGTATCAGTCTGCTCTGTGTATCTCTCTGTCGCGATTTTCAATGAATAAAGGAACCGCAACCGCGTCACATCGTGCCAGTGAAAAAGCTCACCACGAACACAGTCAACTTCACCACCAATCAAGAGCCGAGTAGTTCCCAGCTTGGTTCGAACAACGCTGCACCACTGGACATTCGTGTCCACGTTCCCACCCCACCCAACAGGTTCACTCAGTTTTGGTAAAACTTGAGAGGTAGGAGTGTCCGATGTGCAGTAAGATTCAAACGCATATCCATAGTACGTCTGAATACGATGCTTGGGTGCCATGTTATTTCTATGAATATGAAAGAGCGGACAGGGTAAGAGTCTGAGAGATGTAGCGACACAATGTTTCGCACTTCTCCTCCAGACGTTCCTCAGAAAGATGCTCTTCAAAATAGAGTGTCCCATCGACAAACATTACATTGAGTTCAAACCCTTCCCTGTCTTCATAAGGCGAGGTTAAAATTCTCCCTCGATCAAAAGCCACTGTCAATCAACATCTCCAAACCAGAGGCAATATACACACCTAGTGAGTACCCCTCTCCAGGCAACGACACCCACATCATGCAAGGACACGTTCGAGGTTTTGCGTGCCTTCGTGAAAGCCTGTAGCAGACCATCGATTCTCGCCCTCCCATCCGGTTTTCGGATCCATCTTTCGTAACCATAACTGAGTTCTGCTCCAGGTGGCGGATCCACGTAGTACCGAAGAGCAGAGTCATTGAACCCCAGAGTATGAGAAGAATCATACGAGAAAGAAATTAACTGTATGGGTTGTTGGAAAGGAGTCTGCTTGTTGATATGCTTTGAGGTGTCAGGATACTGAAGAGACATCAATATATCTTTATGTGAGTCGGAGGTGGTCTCCAGCCTCGGTTGTTTAGACGGCGGTGGGGATTCATCCGGTGTCGGGATAGGGCCTTCTGCGAGCTGTTGATATATCGTCCTTTTAGACATATCAAAAATGGATGAGGAAGATGGAGGTTGAGGTGATGTACATCTACGAGGTTCAACGTTCAACCTTCCAATTACGTGCATTACGTAATATGAACAAAATCTGCAGCAGATAATGTCCTCTAAAACTGTTTGTATAGACTGACTGTAAGTATGGCAAGCTATCGAAACTATTAGCAGTTGATTTTTCAACCGACACAATTTGAAAGCGCTACTGTCGTCTTCAATTTGCTATCAGTTTCATCTTCCTCACTGTCTTCAGCATATTTTCCCTCAATGTCCAACTTCACTGGGACCTGTTGACAGCTGCCCACGCCGTGCATTCTCAACATGATCAATTCAGTCACGCCGATCCCTTTCCCGGCTGATGGAAGCCTCGACTATACCAATGGCCTGAAGAAAGTGGCAAGGAGGACAGGTATCCCGCTCAACGACGAGCACAGGGCGGCAAATGTGGTATGAGGTCACGGCTCAATGTAGACGTGCGCCACTCACTGGCTTTTCTTTTGTTGAACTTTCTGGAACTAATCAAGCCTATAGACGAAAACATCGATGCAGCGTTCATAGCAGCAGCTCGCAAGGAACAGTTTAGTCGACCACTACCGTTCCAGGCTTACGAGTATAAGGAGCGGTCACCATCAAGAATATTAGAACGCTACATCCTCGAGTCGTCCATCATGCATCATCTTCGTATCCGCGATCTTCCAGCCGAGCAACGTCATAGTGTCGATACGTACGTCATCAGGGCTGCTCGACTGGCAGCACACTCAACCTTACGATGACCCGGTCTCGCAGGCTCTCATCCCACTTTCATATGGACGAGTTGGACCAATTTGAGCAGGACTTTAACAGTTGTGTCGTCGGAGGAGTACAACAAGCTCCATCACAATGCATCATCGGCCCGTGTCCATATTCATCTATCGCCTCTTTGACCAAGCCGGTACTCCATGGGAGGACGGACACTACGCGATGGCGATGGCCCTCGCCGAGCTGCTAAAGCTGAAAGCTGAAAGCTGAAAGCTGAAAGCTGAAAGCGTTGATGGAGATCCCGGAGAAGCAAGTCCAGGCTAAAAGCCGAGGCGAATTGGTTCTTGAACGATATGGACGAAAAGGATTACATGTAACGAATCGATCAACCAGTTAGGCTTTTCTCCTCTCAAATCCCATTCTCTCAAATGATCAGGACTCTTCTCGGTATGCCAGTGACCGACCGTCTTGAAAAGAGTCCGTTATGTTATTAGGTGTGCTACTCACATCTCGAGAGTTCTAAGTCGTCTGCAGACGGTCGCATTCGTCATGTTGACCCTCTTTTCTCGGTTTCGACGTACATCGGCTCCTCGTCGACGATGCCGAAGACGATCACGAAAGAGCACAGACCCGACGAAATTCAACACATATTGCTCCCATTGCTGTCAACGAACTCGGCTGAAAGTGGTTGCCTAGTCCATATAGTGGTCTTTGTAAATAAAACTGAAAATGATAAAAGAGAAGAAACCTTCAAAACACCAGAGGATACATGTCAATGCTCAACACTGTTCCACACCTACACCGGGTTACTGTTTTTAACTTGAATTGAAACTTGATCCAAGGTTGATATATCCGGCTGAATTTCATACCGGGGCAGCGCGCATGGAGAATCCTGAAATGTTAATATTACTAGACAGTTCCCCCATCAGTACTAGCCGAAGCTCTCTTTTTCTCACTGGAGTACCCTTAGGCTGAAATATATATCACCAGTGGGGGTTAGTGCGGACCGCAGGCCGGTTAGGTTGCGGTATTGGCGGTACCGTCCACCGTTATGTGGGACTTTTCATTATGTAAAGCTTTTGACTTCGAGATTCTCCCCATAAGCAAAAGGAAGTAGACGGCACGGTTCCTCGACGATTTCTGACCCCTGGGCACCCGAAAATGATGGAAAATGCATTTTCAGTGCCTCAGTATTTTGGTACTGGGCAATGTGCTCCTAAATGACTACAGTCTATCTGATGTCTTGCGTTTTTCCTCGACTCAATACCTCCGGGCCTTCAATTAGTCTGCCAAACGCCTTGTCCATGGTTTGATGGTGGCTATGGTCGTACCTGAAATCTTCGCGGGTGAAACTTTGATGGGAGTTTCAAGCGACCCAGCTCTCCCCTCCATTGAATTACAAGCCGACTACCGTCTCCAATGCCACTGCACGACGTGAAACCAATCTTGCTGTCCTCGAACATTCAGTTAGGTTCATGGGGAAAAATCAGTGCACAATGTAGTACTTCCATAGCGCGGTCCTTCACTGGGGAAATGTTCTTGAGTGCCATATGACAATGTCAATTGGGCTACGTGTGTATATATCCGGCTCAGATATGGAGTTGCGCGTGATATCCCATAAACTCGGGATTCTCGATATCTGTCAATGGATACGTACTCGTCCTTATCTGAAAGGAATCCTATGATGCTTCTCGTACACCGAGATCTGGCACAAACTACGTTTAAAAGCGCTCTAAGTATTATACCTTCTCTACTCCAACTTTCTTTTCTCGTGCTCCGCTCAGCTAAGGTTGTGCGTTCAATGTCTCAAGCGAAGCTTCGTCCTAGAGTAGTCATCATAGGCGCTGGGTGGGTCCAGACTTGCTCTGTAACAAAAATAAGTTTGACCATTGTCCTGCTGTCCTAATCATAGAGTTGGTGGTCTTTCATTTGCTATTGCGCTCAAGAGAAGTTTTGAGTACCAAGACATCACCGTAGGCGTTGATTAGATGTTCCATTGGCATACTCTAATCAACGCTGACGAAAAGATTTTCGAGAAAACGGATGCGGTTGGCGGAACATGGCATGTACGTCTTGGTACGGTTATTTTCCATGCGCGTCTAACTCATCCGCGGTAATCCATACAGGAACACACCTACCCGGTTAGTACCTATGTTTATCAACTCCTATCAATCTTACTCTCGATGTCAGGGGTGTGCATCAGACATTCCGATACCTTTCTACTCGTTATCTACCGACCAGAATCCAGACTGGACTAGTTCTCATCCGTTTCAGCCGGAAATACGGGATTATTGGGACAGACTTAGCAAGATATACTCTCTTGCTCCTCATATCAAATTTGGAACGGTAGTCGTCAAAGCTGTTTGGGACTCACATGCGAGCTATTATCACGTTACTTTCGAAGATGTGAAGACCGGGAAACAGTCAACCACAAGCGCTGAAATCTTGGTATCCGCTCTCGGAGTCCTTGAAGTTCCAAAATTTCCCGACATACCTGGCTTGCCCGACTTTAGAGGTACCCTGTTCCATTCTGCTCGATGGGTTGATATGAAACTCGACGGAAAACGTGTTGCTGTCATTGGAAATGGTGCATCTGCGTGCGTGGTTTGTCCCGTCTTTCCATCGTTGCGTTGAGTCTCGAGATATTTACAAATAGAACACAATTCTTGCCGATTATCGCAAAGACGCCTAACATCCATATTATGCAGTTTTGCCGCACGCCTAATTGGCTGTTCCCTCCGGTAAGGTTAAAAAATGCCTTTTAAACTATAACCTCAACATTAACCTAGATCCGAATGTACTATTCAGAGTTCCACAAGTTTGCGTGTCGATACGTTCCGCTCTATATGCGATTTGTCAGGTTTCTAAATTATTTTGTGGTAAGGAATTTATAATCACGAAGATCCAGGCCCAATTTCTGAATTCTCGCCCAGTCCGACCTTGCATATTTTGCAATTTTCTCGAACAACGTCACAAGGCGACCATTCCAGAAGGTAAGCTTGCACGATTGAGTGCTGACCACTCTCGTCTTACACTCCCAAAAGTTTGCCGAGGGGTATATCAGCAAATCATCACCAGAAGAGTATCGCAAACATCTGATTCCGAAATACGGTCCGTACGTCATTCGTCACGCTTTAACATGACTCGAAAACCAGGTCATCAGATCTCGGATGTCGGCGTGTGGTATTCGACACAGACTATCTATCTACTTTGCATCGAAGTAATGTACAGCTCAACTACGGGGGAATCCGCTCGATCGTCAAAGACGGTATTATCACCCCGGAAGGTTCGCCCGAAAATTTTACATTCTGGACATAACTAATCTTCTGATAGGAGAGCATCTTCCTTTCGACGTCATCATCCTCGCAACGGGATATTGCGTGGTATTTTAATCTCGTATTTCTGTAGCTGAAAGTTGATTTGCTTCCTTGAAAGGATAAGTACCCTTTGCATATAGAGGGAAAGTCAGGGCAAACAGTCCAAGATTACTACGATTCCAAAGGTGGCCCCACCGCCTATATGGGAACAAATGTTCCAGGTTTCCCCAACTTGTACATCTTAGCTGGTCCGTCATGTTCCTCACTCACCGACCCTATGACATTATCGACTCCAATCAGGCCCAAATACTCTTACTGGCCACACCTCGGTCATTTTCATGGAAGAAGTCCAGGTGGATCTTCGGTTTGATTTCAATATTTGAGTAACAAACATCATTAAGCGTGTGTTCAGATAAACTATAGCCTTGAATTAATCAAGCCTATCCTCAATGGAAAATTATTGGCGGTCGATGTAAAACACGAAGCGACAGACCGATACAACGAGGTCCTTCAGAAACGGCTTTCTCGTTCTGTGTACGCTGGCTGTAACTCCTGGTATCGTGTAAACGATAGTGGGAAGGTCGGTTCGATGTTCCCAGGTAGGAATCCTAGACATCTCAAAAATTACTGGCCATTGGTTCAAGACTTGTTCCCACAGGGAGCGCTGCTCAATTCTGGTGGTGGTTGCGGCGCCCAATTTGGGCAGACTACGAATGTACGATACGCGATGAAGGCAAAATAGATGATGAAGGCAAAACAGATGATGAAGGCAAGACAGATAAAATCGGATTCACTGGTAAGGTCTGGTTTGCCTTGGTAATCGCATTCGCGTTCGTGTTCTTGAGGAGCTCTGGGAGGGATGCTAGTTACGTAATGTAAATAGAACATGTGATTAACTCGGCTTGCTTTTCGACCCGTCTGACACTTGATTTGGATTTTTCTGTCGACCTCCACCTGCTTCAATGCCGACAGCAACGAGCACGCTGAGCAAGGTGACGCACTCAGATTCAAAACCACTGAAAGGGTCGATACCCGTCACCACCGTTCTGCCGATGACGCCAGCCTCTACAGCAATACCATTACTGCGACCGCTGTATAATCGTGCTACACGGGCATTCCTACTTCGTGACATCCCACTCACGCAGTCGCTCATAGAGTCTGCGTTTGCTCAAATAGACCCTCCAGCTGTCGTCCCGGATCCGCTCGCAGAACAGAGGCGCAAATGGGACATTCTTAGAATAACCCTTGAAACCACTATATATTCCTCAGCACCCTCCCCGGATGCACTACCACAGTCCCTGAAAGATATCCGACTCCAGTCCTCCCAATCCTTTCTAATGGCTCTCCGTGACCGCTCTTTAACCCTTTTCACTCCAAAACGGGACCAGTTGGTTGCTAACTCAATATACCTTCCTACACAAATCTTCATCACCTTGATTTACTCGAGTCTCCGGCTGGATACTCCAGACTTCGGTCGTATTATCATTGAAGATTGGCTATCGAAGAGAGACGTAACACCAGCTGGGCAGGATACAGAGTCATCCAGTGTTTATGAAAAAGTCTTGGAACTTTATTGTCTCCAAATCCTTCCGAAATTGGAGCAGTGGGACTATGCTCAAGAATTTCTGGAGTATGAGAGAGAGTTGCCTGCTAGTTCTCGAGAGGTATGATAGGTACATCACCACCTTTCGCTCCCGTAGGACTAATATATCCTTCCCAGAATTTGATTAGATCATTACGATCCCTTCAAGCGGAGGCCATGTCTTCCCGTCGATCAGACCAATCGCCTACGCCATCTGCATCACCGGCAGATTGGTCACCTAGATCAATCTCACCGGCTCCTTCGACGTCGTCGTCGTCGTCTTCCCTGTCCACTACTTCGACGCACACTGTAGTCCCTGCCGGACGGAGTTCTCTGCAACCTTTGTCTGCTTTGACTCCTTTAGCCCCTGCTAATTCATCGACAACTTCCCTACTGTCTGACTCCACTGCTACCCCACGACAAACGTCACAGCATCCTGTTCTGCGTTCACGGACTGCCGCAGACTCAAACCCAACATGTTTCTCCGGTGGTCCCCCGGCTGTCTCGCGATTATCGACCCAATCAGCTGCAGTCAGGCCCGCAAGTCTCAGTGTCTATGCCATCATCAAGGCTTCGTTAGCGCCTTACATCTCGGCGTCAAAGGTTTCAACGATCTTTCTGCTATTTGTCGTTTTCCCTTTAGTTTCATTCGCATTGCGTGCTCGACATCGAAGGCGGCAAGCTTTAAATGGTTTCATCAACTCCGCTAATAATGCCGAGCTGGTCCGACGGCGTTTACAGAGTACCGGTGCTCTGGGCAAGTTTTGGAGTGAGATGTTGCGCGTTGTTTATGACACTGTTAGGATGGCTGGGGGCGGTCTTGTCTGATAACCTAGTGGAAGGAGAACTATTTTCGTTTTTTTATCCATCTTATGTTCTATCATTATTCCTGCGGAAAATTAGTGGAAGTGTTGCGTTACAAAATTCAAATCGTTGTGGCATTGATGTGCCCATAATTGCACGCGTACGCTTTTGATTGTAATAGTATGGGGCTTGCGCCTGGTCAGTCATCCTGGTGGCGAGTGAGTTGAGACGCCGACGGGAAGTGAATACTTAAAGCGCCTATGTCATCGAATTTGAAAGAAAATGTTTAGCCAATTTTAGATTCGCTATTCTTGAACCCTCTAACGTTAACCATAAATATGCGACATCGTGATTGTTTTATTCTTCCGACCTGTCTGTGCACTGGTCTCTTGCATCCAATAGAATAGAATTACCGGCGATAGGTCGCGTACCAGGTATGCTATGGATATCTATCAGCCCATGCTCCTAGTAGCAGGTCCAAATCTGTAGCTCTTTCAACCTGTATCAGAGAGGTCAGAGCCGCATTAAATCAGACATCGAATAGTCTCGCACCCTCAACGTAGAATGATCACCACCACCAGACAGCCGGGCATTTTGCTCCTCCGCGCCACTCGCGCCGCACTAGGGACGATTCAGAGGTGACAACGTCGTTCCGTACGTGACATGGAATGGCATCGTAAATTGTGAACACGTTGTAAGCCAACCGAGCCAGAATGTTCGCGCATGGCTTCGAGCTCACCAACCGCCGCAAAAATTCATATCCATTCATTCGGCCCAGACCCTGTACATGTGTAAGTTTTGGTGAACTTCCCACCAACTTCCCGCTTCCCACGAAACGCGTTCTCCGACCACGCGACGATGCGCGTGGCATTCATCTTCGACACTTCCGCACACAGAACCTGCACAACTTCACTCCACAGGGGCAGGCAGCCGTCGATATCAGGCAGCCTGCCTCAATCTCTCCAGCGCGAGGAATGGTTCGATACCAATATAGAAATGTGGACTCATTGAAAGGCCATCTTGAGCTTGGGTAAAAATATATCCAAGCGAGCCTATCTTTGTACTGCACCCCGACTTTAATCCGCCTGAGCTTCGCTCCGGCTTAATTAACACGCGAGGAGCGTGTCCTGCTTCAGTACTGTTCACCACTCTTACATTCCATTTAAAGCAGCTTACATTTCAATCTAGAAACGTTACAGCTGCAGGTGGCCCGTCATGCAATGCGATGATCTGTGGACAAGAATGCACCCCACATTACTCAAAATAGCGCTACGGACCAATGGTACTCACATGGCCATGGTCTTTCCGAGCTTTTTCAGCGTAGGGTGGATATATACCGAGATGAGCTCTGTTTCTCAAGAGTAGTCAACCATGACGAAACTTTCTTTCTCTTTTGCGGCCATCCTTGCTCTAATTCCTCTCGCCACGGCTCAATCTGCAGCCTGGGGACAATGTCAGGCTACTCTTTCTACGTTTTTCCATGTTTTTCTGATATCTTGAACAGGTGGTGGCACTGGCTGGACTGGATCAACGGTACTGCGCTTGACTCACTTGATGTTCTGTCATGTTAATTGTTTTTAGGCCTGTGTTCCCGGCTGGGCCTGTGTCACAATCAACTCTTACTATTCACAATGTTTGCAAGCAAGCAATGGTCTATCCGTAACGCTAAGTGAGGTACTAATCCTTTTGTGAACTAGGCTACATCCACCGGCGGAACCACGACCGGAACCTCCATAAGCGAAGCTGCTTTACCTACCGGAACGTCCGACGCTGGACTCGCCAATGTTGCAGTCGCTGCAGGAAAAAAATATTTTGGTTCTGCAACTGACAATCCGGAGCTCACTGATACTGCGTATGTTGCGGAACTCAGTAACACCAATGACTTTCTTCAACTCACACCTGTATGAAGTCAATCCAATTGCATTTCATGTAGACTGATCAATTGTAATACAGGGGAATAGTATGAAATGGGTGCGAAAGAAGGAGTAGTATTTTTTGGAGAATGAGGCTGACCATGCTACTGATCCCCTATAGGATGCTACCGAGCCTTCTCGGGGGACGTTCACATTCACCAATGGTGATACTATTGTCGCATTAGCCCAAAAGAACGGTCAAATCGTACGAGGTGAGTATCATACATATGTGCTGAAATAACTCACATTTACACTTCCAGGACACAATTGTGTATGGTACAATCAGCTGCCCAGCTGGGTCACGTCCGGAGGCTTTGACAATGCCACTCTCACTAGCATCGTCGCTAATCACTGTGGGACTCTCGTCGGTCACTACAAAGGACAAATGTGAGGGTTACCCTACACCGAGTGGAACTTTACTGAACTCTTTATCTGCAGATGTAAACGGTCTTTTCCGTCTAATCTGCGATTATACTAAATTTGATTTCTCGAAGATAGCTGGGATGTAATCAATGGTAAGTATCGAGTTTTTCGTGTGTGTGGCCATACTTAAAATATTTTCAGAACCTTTCAACGACGACGGGACATGGCGCTCAGATGTATTCTACAACACCATGGGAGAATCGTTCGTCTCTGTTGCTCTCCAGGCTGCTCGCGCTGCAGATCCCAATGCGAAACTTTATGTATGGTGTCTCCTTGCCGATTTACAGATTTCTAAACGTTGATATAATAGATCAATGACTACAACATCGAGGGAACTGGCGCTAAATCGACAGCCATGGTTAATCTCGTTAAGTCTCTGAAGGCATCTGGCGTGCCCATTGATGGCATTGGTGTACAAGCACATTTAATCGTTGGTCAAGTCCCTGCCACTTTTCAAACTAATTTGGAACAGTTTACGGCCCTTGGCGTCGAGGTTGCCATTACCGAACTCGACATTCGCATGACACTGCCTGAGACAGCTGCGCTTCTGGAGCAACAACAGAAGGATTATCAAACCGTCGTTGCGGCTTGCAAAGCGGTCTCTGGTTGTGTCGGCATTACCATCTGGGACTACACTGACAAAGCAAGTCAATTTTGATTGTCAATAACCAACAGTGATAAACGTCGTTCTAGTACTCCTGGGTTCCCAGCACATTCAGTGGTCAAGGTGCTGCTTGTCCGTGGGACGCGGTAAGTGCTCCCTCCCCTGACATAGTTAGGTAGTTTTCTAATCACTCTACACATACAGAACCTTATCAAGAAACCAGCGTATGATGGAATCGTGGCAGGATTTACGTCCTAAAAGCTTGCTGGCGTCGTCCATACTTGTTTCCGGTTTTCGAAACGAATACGAAGAAAATTATTCTGCATGCGTGGATCTACCTACCTACCGAATGTATTGATTGGGTGTCTGGTTATTTCTCCGATGAAGTGAACGGACACCGTCACAAATATTTTCCCTCAGCAACGCTTCTGGTAAGTTTGGTGGGGATTTTGGCCTTACTGTGTCCTGTCGGAGCCAACTACGTCATGCTACTGAGATTGTGGGATGTAGGATGTGGAAACCAAACTAACTGTGGCGTTGTGCCATTGGATGCTTTAAACGCATGCAAAGAGAAAAAAGTTGAAATTAATGAGATACTCCTTTTCTGGGTATATGTTGTCTATTATAGCAGATTTCAGGCCTTCAAGATTGGGGATTTGAGGCCAAATTTTGGGGAAATTCTCGACAGGGAGCTTCCTGGGCCTTGTAGAAGAGACCTAGAGGAAAGACCCAAGAGGAACAGTCCCTTAGAGACTGTTCCATCGTTACTATCTCTCCTCTAAGTTGGAATGCCTTATTTGAAGAGACTAGTAATACCACCACATCTCTACGTTAGTTCGACGTAACTTAGAACACTTTCGACTACCCACTCCCAACGAGAATTCAAATAATTCCCACGATCAGTTCCATGTCGTGACCTGATTCAGACTCGTTCATTCATTATACGCCCACCATGGCTTCAATACTACCTGTTTTCTTAGTGTTCGCTGTCGTCGCCGGCCTTATGGTCTTGGCTACTCTTTTCACCCCCAAGGGCCCTCATCAAATGTGTGTTGTTATATAACGGAAACTCTACTCATTTACAACGGTCTATAGGGTAATTCGTACAAGTCTGTTGATAGGGCTGGTGGCCTGCTACTTGCTCTGGATGGTCACCTATCTTGCTCAATTGCACCCCCTTATCGGTATGACCTCCCTGATTTGTCTCACCCAACAGCTTATCATAATATCCGCAGCACCGGTGCATAGTATCAAGGCTGGAGCGAAATAACGGAGGTGTAGGCCATTCTATCCTAGTAATATACCCAGTAGGTATCCTTCTTTCTTCCGCTGCCTTACCTTGTTAACGAGCTATGCAGCCTGTATAACTAGACTAATTGTATCTCTTCGCATTGGTATTGGTATGATCTAATTGAGTTAAAGCTGACCTCAGCTTGTATTCTCGCTTTCATCACCATCCCATCCAGCTGTAGAGATTTCCCCGCTGTTGTATATGTCGGAATCATCAGCTTCAGCCCAACCAACCTTATTATTCCATTCATTGGGTTTCAAAAAACCAGTGTCCTCTTCCGTCTTATCCCATTGGCTGTGTGACCAAGGAATTGGATCCTCCACATCGTCCTCCCCCTCAGATACATTTCGAGACACGTCTCCATCCATGTCTGTCGATCCACCCCATTCCCCTTCACTACCCCTTGCCTCTCCACATGAGATCCAATCAAATGGAATGGCGTCCATGCTCGAATCTCCCGCTTTAGGCCAATATTCCTTGGGTTGACCGGCTCCACCAATCAATTCAATGGTCCAATCAGCTCTTCTATCCCTCATTCCATCCCCGTTTCTCTTCAAAACCAGAAAGCTTGACTGCTCAACCGCTCTGGTTAACATCTCGATCCAACCCCCACATATGACGGCGATGTCTCGTTCAAACCAGAGTTCCTCAACTCTCATAAGTTCCTCCCGGAATTCCTCCATTTTCTCCTTGACCTTCTGTGCAATTTCCTCTAATGATCGTGGGTTTTCTGAATCTGTATGCGCCGGGTGCCTATGGTGTGCCAGCAATTTGTGAGGCCCGCTGTTTAATTGTAGAGCCCGCAATGCTTCTCGGCCTCTTTGCTCCCTCCCATCCATTTCGCGTCGCCTAAAAACTGCCACAGATGACGCCCCGCCCAACTCTGCATCTCTACCCCATTCGTCCACTTCTATGGCACGGCCTACACTTGAGACCTCCACGTCGTAACCCCAGTCTTTGGCGGTGACCTTACACCAATTATGAAATTCATCTATAGTCCATTCAAACTTGTGGTCGCTGTGGCGAAAGATACGATCAGTACGTCCTGTTGGATCGGGGTACCCTTTGCGCGCGGAAGGTGGTGCCAGCGGGGTCGTGAACCGCGCGTTGAATGTGTATGAAGGGGTCGTAACGAGAAAGAGACATGGGTGGTAGACTCCAAGAATGATAGGCGCAAAGGCAGGGAATACATCTGGGGGCAGATGCTCGATCCTGAAGTTCACCACTGTTAGCATCTTTTGTCCAAAGTTGGCAACAAAAGCATACACTTCGGAGCTAACGATGCATTCAATATTGACAAAATCTTCATTGATGACCTCTAGGCCTCCCTTCCAGATTTTGACGTCAAGATTTTCCCATCTCGGGTTGACACTCGCCGCATAATAATTACTACCACCCTTGTCGAGCTCTATTTCCAGTGATTGTGGAGCAGTACCCCGGACTGCAAACTCCAGATCATCTGAGGATATGTCTAGTCCCATGATATATATAGGATGAATGTTGGCTATCTCATCATTGTATTTTTCTGGAAAGTTTGCACTTTTTTCTGGTAATACCGTAAGAATATGAGTGGGCGGCGGCGAGAGCCAGGGAGCTGGTTGGCAGAGGACTGCTAGAAGCTGTCCTTCTCCACAGCCAATGTCAAGTACCTATAGAGGTATCGATTAATCTGAGAATCTGAAGACGTCCATAGCATCATCCTCACTTTGGTCACTTTTTCTGCCCTCATGACATCGAGGATCCATATACGGCGTTGGAGGTACAACTGTGGGTAGAAGGTCACTTTTAATTCTCCCACAGACTCTTCATCCTGTATAGTTTTAAGTGTCGTCTGACCATATGTCATGGTAGACATTGGCATTGAACAATCCGCGGAGTGGTAGTGATTACTCAGAAAGCTGCTAAAGACCACACAAAGACGGGCCGTAACCACCTTGGGATGGAAATTGAAGTACGGGAGAGTTGCGATCTTTGCGATGAGATCTCGCGTGCTTATTATATATATGTTACATCATTTTTCAACTTGGTAGTCATACAAACAAAAGATACTACAATCCCCGTCGCAAAGAAAAGTGAACTCATTTGACTTCAGCTCAGTGCCGCAACGATACCCGCGTAGGCTGGCTTCTTGACCAGATTCTATCCTTCGTTTGAGATGACAATCCAAAGTCCATACGCACGGATATCTTACCGCATCCCAAGGGCAAGCAGCACCCTGTCCAGGAAACGCGCCAGGAACCCAAGAGTACTGGCACAAATCAGAGTTGTATTATGCACAGATACAAAATATACGGACCTTATCGGTCCAATCCCAAACCGTGATTCCAATACATCCACTCACAGCTCTACAAGCAGCCACTACAGTTTGGTAATCTTTCTGCTGCTGTGCAAGGAGAGCGGGAGTGGCAGGCAATGTCATACGGATATCTAACTCAGTGATCGCAACCTCAACACCGAGTGCTGCAAACTGGGCAAGATTGGCTTGCAAGGTTGGTGGAACTTCACCGACGATGAGGTGGGATTGAACGCCAATCCCATCGATGGGCACCCCCTGAGCTTGTAAGGATTTGACGAGATTGACCATTGCCGTGGATTTGGCTCCAACTCCTTCGATGTTAAAGTCATTGATCTTCGGGAGGATTGGCAAGTTATCATAGATCATAGCAAAATTACTCACGTAGAGTTTTGCACCAGGATCAGCAGCTCGAGCGGCGCGCAACGCGGTTGAGATGTAAGACGTTCCTGTTGTGGTAAAGAAAACGGACTGACGAAATGTTCCATCGTCATTCAGTATTTCTGCAAGGCAATGTGATTTTCAGCTGCCCGGCAATCAACTAACGGGACCTTTGAAATACCATTGAGAACATCCCAGGCAACTTCGCCATTGTTATAAGTAACTTTTCAGTAATTTAAAGGGTTTCAGTGACCTACGACTGAACAAATATCAGCTAGAGTACATCGTGGCTCGACATTCCGCTTACATGCTTCCTTTGTAGTGCCCAACCAAGGTAGAGCAGTGATTCTGCACTATGCTAAGCAAGGTCGCGTTATCGAACCCCCCAGAAGTCACCCAGCTCGGAAGTTGTTCATGCCACACGCAGTTGTGACCTGGTGTGCAGATCAGACAGAATATTCAGCGGGAGGACTAAGTAGTACCTCGGACGAGCTGCCCGTTATTCTTCGCCTGAGCGACAATAGCGTCACCACCGCTGAAAGTGAAGACACCTTGCGATGGTTCGGTCGCATCCTATTTGTTATACGAGAGTTTAGTGGTCGATGACAAAGAGGTAGTCCGTACCCATTTCATACTATTGGCCTGGAATACACAACGGAATGAGTCCGGTTTCCAGGAGGCGAACAAATGCGTACCGGCGTGAGTTGATGAAAATCGACAGTGTTCTCCAGTTGTGCAACATAAGGAGCATCACTGAGCTCTGAATTGTCGGTTGCCGTACCGAAGTATTTCTTGCCAAGACCGACAGCAAGAGTATTGAGTTGAGCATAGGTTGAAGAAACTAGTGCCAACAAAACTGCTTTGGAAGCTAGATAATACATTCTTTGCATGGTGCCAAATGACTCGCAGGGAAATCAATGAGGTGTGCGTACTGCAATCACAACATCCCTCTTAAATACAAATTACCACCGAAGGCACAAGCAAATCGAAATAGTCCAAGGACTGAAAGGATATAATCTTCTCAAGCGTGTGGTATCCTCGGAGAATAAGACTTGAAGACGGGATGAATTTCACATCGGATCTTGTCCAAACGCCCATACCATTTTCAATTAGACTCAGTGAAATCATCTCGATAGAATCCATGTGACACTAAAATTTCTCCGGTGTCAACTAAGTTGTATGAAAATAAATAAGCAAAAGGGAGATGAGTAAGAAATGTAGATAGCTTCCAAACCCAACAATTTCTATGCCAATCCTTTCCGTCACATCATGGGCGCCAGCCAAAGTGATGCCTCCAGGACAGAAAGCAATGGTTAAAAGCAAGAAAAAGTCAAGCAGGTCAACAATCCGGCACCATCCGGCACCTGGGTTCACTCTAGGGGACGGGAACGCGGACAAGGAGGCGGAAAAGCTTATACCGAGCCCGAACTTTTGTGTCCACAGCGGATTTTGTTCAAAGAAAAAGTATCAACCTCTTCGCTTTATATAGCCTTAATGACATTAGGTAATACTTTCCCATCACGTGTGAGGATGCGAAATAAATCCGACGTCCACACTAGATAGTTTGGATGGCTCGCTACTCACCGCAGCTGAAATATCATGTATTGTGGCACAAAAAAAACAATGAATCGTGGGGTGCTACAGGCAAAGGTACATTGTGGTAAGGCAAACAAAGTTAAAACAACACCTGCCTGAGTAACCAAAAGTCCATGGGGGTATGACGGAGCATAAAGGAGGGGCACATAAATCATTCGAGTAGAAAAAAAATTCCCGCTACTCTGTAGTGGGTTTGAGTGGACCGAGCAAGGTCTGCCAAGCCTCCAGGTTTCACCAACGGATCACGTAAGTTCACTTACACCCTATTTCTCCATGTCCTCACCACCTTGCTTTGCAGCACATGTCTCTCCAGGATCTTGCAATTGTCACTCGGGATCCTGGATAGGGGGTCGTCTGTCAGTTCATTGTTGAAAAGATAAGGTCGAGATAATAAGCATGAATGGCGGTGGTGGAAAGAATGATTGACATCAGTGAGGTAACGGCAAGGGCGTGCATGAATTACGCATCTGTTCTTTGTACAAGAATAAAATCAGTCAGCTCCGGCTCTCTAACCCCTCTTTTATCCCTCACGATGCAGGCAACCGACTATTCCGTTTTTCGAGGTTCTCCTTCATGTGTTGACCATCCAAACACAACACCACACTTGAAAGAGAGGTGAGTTTGAGACTGTTCCACACTTTGTATACATGCCGATGGCTCACAGCATGAGAGAAGTACTGCTGTGGAATACTTTCACATGAAGAGGAGGGTGTAATCCTCCATGAATTGCATGCACAGTTGGCATGAAGAAAGACCTAGTTTTCAATGGGCTTCAAATGACCTACCATTGTCCTGGACAGCCAGAGGGCTTGAGGTGAACCAAGATACCAAAAACTACTCTATTTGTGAAAAATTCACAAGGGTAGTGAAAATGGGGTCCTAGAATAAGGTTACTGGTGCAAATGGAAGTTGAAAGTAGCAGGTTTTGTGGCCAAAGGGTACCTGTCATGTTTATAGAGACCATTGCAAAAAAGGAAAGAACACAGGAAACAAGAGCACACAATCATCTGCTGAAATCCAGGGCTTAGCACACTTTTGTTTGTTAACCCAAGCTTAAGCTTCCCAAAAACACTTTGGAATGACTTTTGGAGGTAAATGGAGGGACAAACTAATTATATGATCAGGCACATTTCTAAATTTGGAAGTATGATATCATGATGTTTATATGTAGGTGACATGTGACCTTGGATCCCTGTGCTCTGCCTGATGAGCAGGCATTGCATACCAGTTTCTTGATTCTAGCCTCAAATCAACACATGCAAGGTGGTACTAGTCAAGGCATCATAACCTATGGCATCTAGTACACAACTACCTATACAAACAATCAGCACCTGTTCAGTGATGATATATCTGGTGTGCCTTACCAGTTCAGACATCTTACTATGTTGATCAAGGGCAGGAGTCAGGCATCGAGTGTTGTGTGTCAGGTGTTGGGTCATGAGTGTCAGTAATTACTAAAACATGTACTTTTGGGGGAGTTACTCACCACTGATTTAATTGTTGTGTCATATATTCTGCTCTTTTAGCCCTCCAAAACCTTCACCAAGAGTACCCCCAATTTTTTTTTGCCTCTAGCAGCTGGACTAAATAACTGGACCAATGTGTTAGAGCTCAAGTACAACATCCCCTTGACAAAGTCCACTACAGAGTAGCAGGGATATCAAATGTGACCAATATAAAATAGCTGCATTACTAGCTTCTATATATAGCACCCCTCCTACAATTTTTCTGAAAAATATTGTCAGCATTGCTATACATATGTTCTGCCAATCCCCCAGCTCAGATTATTCATCTGGGGGGCAAAAAATAGCAAAGATCAAAGATAATTGGAACTTGTCATTTTATTTTATTCCATGGAATTTTTCTAGTTACTAGGATACTAGAGATGTAGGTCTCAAAGTTTCTAAGGGATCTGTTGAGTAATGGTAGAAGCCAAAGCCATCTGAAATCTTGTTTCATATCTAGTCCATTGACAGTGATGGCAAACATAGTACTCCTTTCATTTGCCTAGTTGCATGATCCAGTCATATTCAACCCTCCTACCATTCCATTAGGGCTCTGCACTATATCATGTTATGGCAACAGCCATACAATTGATAGTTGTTACTGTCCTAGAAAATGTGGGTGATGGCCAAGCTTGTTTATGGAGAGGAAGGTAAGTGCATCAGCTTATTGGTTGAAGCTCCCCCAAGCCTCTGTCAGTTGCACACTTGGTCAAGCTCTTTCCAGCACCTGAGAATCCTATCCCTGGGCATTTTCCAAAGCTGTAACTACCACCATTCTTGGTTCAAAATGAGGAGGAGTATGAAGTAGAGAAGATACTGGGCAGTTGGATTTTCAGGAGGAAGCTGTGGTTCAAGTTGAAGTGGAAGGGTTATGGCATTGAGGACATCTCTTGGAAACCACAAGTAAATGTATGTGCACTGGCTCTAGCTCAAGACTTCTACCACTGGCATCTCAATGCACCAAAGACAATATGAGGCATCTACCCTATTTCTGTGGCTGATCAGGTGATCTGTGACTTCTTCTACCCCATATGTCAAGACACTGCTTGTTAGATAGGAGGTGATGCCAGGGGACACCCTTCTCTTCATTCAATTTCCCATTGCCCAAGTTCTTGTCCTAGTCCTCATCTCTTCTAGTCATAGATACTTTCAACTAGAATTAAACAATGGCACTGGTTTCAACCTGTTTATATGCACTGAGTCAGGAAAGCAAGGCTGTTTATGATGGATTTTTATATTGGGGATCAGATTTCAGACTTTGTTGTAGCAGCTTGTTTTTTCTGGAAGCTCTAGGGTGAATTTTCTGTCACTGGCACAGAGAATCCTTAGACTTGTTCTCTTTGGATCTTCCTCTAGCCAGGTGAGTAGTTAGCATCCTAAATCTTCCTGTAGATGCTCAATAGACTTTGAATCTCCCCTTGCCAGTTGTGTGAGTTAACCACAGACTCCAGAGGTCACCCTTACAAGCTGGAAGATACTGATGGATGGCTGCATTACTTTTGTATGGTAGAGAAATGCTGTGACAAGCAGCAACATTAACTCAAAGATGCAAAATGTGCAACTGTAGAAGAGGCAGAGGATGAGAAAGCCTTTAGGATGATGAATGTTGCTCTTGAAGGAAAAGTATTGAGATACATTTTGGAGGGGGGAACTGCTGATAACAAGACCCTTGAGAGTGAAATGTAAGCTAGCAGCCACCCAGAGTAGTAGCAACATGAAGCCATCATCTTCAAATGTGAAGATGACCTAGGAAGCAGAGATGAGGGATCAGTATGAGCCCTCAAATTTGATGAAGCCAATAAAGTGAAAGATTTGGGATAGACCAATCCCAAAACTGATGCTTGCATGCCTCAGGAGTGGAACCTGGTTATAGCAGACTTGACCATGCAGGAGGAACTTACTAGTCTGGCCTTGCATTGGAATACTACTGGCAGGCATTAGAGGATGAGATTTTGGAGCCCAGCAAGTTTAATTACTCACTGAGCCCTCAAAATAGTAGAACAAAAAGTTGTTTTACAAGGCTGAATATCCCAGATGAATTGGAAATTTGTCTGATGGCACTGCAGGATAAGTATGTGAGAGGACCTACACCTCCCCAAGAGGGAGGCCCAAGAATGATGGTAGTCTTTGGGCTCAGAAGGAGGTGGCATTTTCCAAGCTTATGGAAGACAATATTCCTTGTCTTTGCTAGCAATAGTATAATGAGTTTCAAGACATTGTCAATGATGTGAAGGAGGAACTTCCTCTATGGAGCAAGGTCAACCATGAGATAAATCTCATTGATGAAGACAGGCACTATTTGTACTTCATGCCACAGTGCCCCAAATTACTGCAGCAGCAACTGCAGGGCAAGATTGACTGCTACATGCATGCAAATTGGTGGAAACTGTGTGTATCCCCAAGAAGGATGGATCCTTGTGCAGATGGTATTGGATACTTGTTAATGCAATAATAACATTATTAAGGATATAACAGCCTTATCAGATCAGGAGGTTATCTGGGAGGATGTAGCACAAGTACTAAAACAGTGTTTATAACTATGACTGGGACATTGTCAGGGGACTATTCATACCAGACCCTCTGGTTTGTTTCCTTTATTTTGAGCCTGCCTGTCACCCTTGCCCTCCCATTTTCTGGTGACAAGTACTTTTGACCAAGGGCTAGTCTGGAGATCAAGGCCATTTACAATGGATTTCCATTTTTAGTACAATCTCCAGAGTTATGGCAATTTCCGGAGTTTGCACCTTTGGGTTAGGGTTAGAAGTTTTCCTGAAGTGTCACACCTGGCCA
>JAGGAV010015590.1:0-49968 GCA_017657295.1 Termitomyces sp. DKA64 | reverse complement strand
GGATCCATCTTGGTCTCAAGGGACTGATTGTCACCGTAGCCTGAGATGGAAGCGTGCTTGAACCACATCTTCAAGTGTTTCTTTGTAAGCTTGTCGGAATAACCATCGAATTCACAACTCGATTGTGTGACTTGAGATGAAACTTTTCGCGAAATCTGCCTGCCTTGTAAGATTTTGGAGTGACTTTGTATACATCGCGTAACTCCTTCAAAATACTCTACAAAGTCGTCAAGATGATCGTACTAAGAAATCGGAGAATCTGTGGAGTATTACCTGCTGCTCAGCGTTTGGAGCGTTATGTTCTTCTTAAGTGGTCAAAGAGTGCCCTATAGCGTCAATGTTGTACTCCTTCCGAAGCGCACGCTGAAGGTCAAAAGCACTCCCAAGTCGATCAGAAAACTGGTCCGCAAAGTGGAAGATCACCTGTGGGCATTTTCAAGCTTGAACATTCGAGAAGACCATTGAACTCATACATTGGGAGCTCCCGAAGCCCGGCCTTCAGTGGGCTTGAGTTTTCTTGAGGCATGTACTTCAAGACCTTGGCTCTGGTTGATGGCGTAGTGGGCGAAGGGCTTCTGGGTCTTTTATTTGAAGATTCCTCCATTTACGCGAACCAAATCAGAAAAAGAGCTACAGAGAAAAAAAACTTGTAACTCGGGCTGAATTCACTCACACGCCACACGTTACACAATACATATGCGACATCTTATTAATGCGTTTCGAATCGTTACGTTAATGCCCGCTTTTTGTATATAATCCTCACCAATGGATTCGCAATCCAGTTGATACCCGCCAACGTCTCCATGACCTGTTTAGTAGCCCCCGCCGCTTCGCCTGTCAGCTTCTCCTTGATTCTCCATGGTGACATCAAAACCTCGATATTATCAGCAGTGTCGCCGATATCATGCAATTCCGTGACCCAAGTTCTAACATATTCACCTTTGGGATCATAATCGTATCCTTGCTTGACAGGGTTGAACCTTCGTCCAGCCTTTCCAGTGCCCTTCCTCCTCCCGATATTTTCACGAGGATCGTTTCCAACACCAGCTACATACTGCCAATTCCCCCAGTTGCTCGCAACGTCATAGTCCACCAGCATCGACTCATACCACTCCGCGCCCAGCCGCCAGTCAATGTCGAGCCACTTCGAAAGGAATGATGCACAGTTCTGACGCGCCCGGTTGGACGTATATCCAGTAAGATAGAGCTCACGCATACTTGCATCAATAAGCCCGGTCCCAGTGGTTCCGTTCTGGAAACGTCTGAATTCTTCCTGCGCTGATGCTAAGCTCTTCCATGTTGGCTCTTCTCCAGTACTCTTCTTTACCAGATGTTTTAAATCTGTTCTTCGTGTCTGCTTACCCCGATACCCATAGAGTGAAAAAAGGCCGTCGCCGTATTTCCGCATACAGAGCCTCATGTAGTCCCGCCAAAGCAGCTCGAAACGAACTGCGCTAGTGCCCTTGTTCTCTCCTCTGCCATATCCAGGAGCGTTGTCAAATGGACCCATGCAAGGATTGGGTTCTCCGTCCTCAAATTGAGTCATCCATTCATGAATTTGACGTGAGGAAACGAAACCGTGGGCAAGGTATGCAGCAAGCTTTGTCGAGAAGTCTCTGCCAAGAAGACCGTTCCGCGTATCTTTGTACGATAAGATGGCACCGGATGAGAGAAGATGTTGAACTCGTGAGTGCCCTTGTGTTTCGCCCCCTCTGAATGGATGGGCTGATTTCGCTACAACAGGCATCTCAATGGCTAGCGTGAGATCACTGGTCAACGGTTTCTGAAGAACCTCAGATAAATCTTCAAACGAGGAGGGTATAATGAAAGGATCTCCCTGGAGTGGGATGGAAGGTGGAAGAGGGGGGAGTGATGTTGGACGAGGGAGGGGAGGACGAACGCTTTGTCGAAGAGGCTCTACTGCCTTCCGAAAAGAAGTAAAGACGTCAGGTAGGTCCGCCGGCCTCACAGGAAGATCATCGCTTTGAACACCATCAACTCGATGATATTGAGTTGAGTGATATGTGCTCACTCATGTATCAACATCTCTTCCCCATCCCATACTTTCCACTCGATCTTCCCGTCTCCCAATCTCTGTACCACACCTCGTATATCTTGTTCTTGTTGAAGCTCCTCGCTTGCCCAATCTCTTGTCATCCACACTCCTCCTATTTTTCCTGAGAATTCCTCGAGGAACGCACTCATAACTTCGTCCATATGACCGACTCTCATGACAAGTCCACTTCCCAGTTTTTCCAAACCAGTCTTGAAGTCCCAAAGACCTTCAGCAAGAAAGCGCGCTCGATGAGATCCACATCTCCAGAATTTACCGAGGCGGGAGCGAGCTTCGGGGTAAGGTGAATGTTCCCCCTGTTTCAAGAAACCTGAAACCTCTATCTGCGATGGCGGGAAGATGTATAGCGGTAGAAGGTGGGTGAAGCGAGGATGATGCTGGAGCGCGTGCAAGATAACGTTGTCAGAGAGGCGCAAGTCACGTCGAAGAATATAAATGAGATACATTGTAGCAGGAAAAACTAGAAAAATAAATACCGTCAAGTAGTCCGCCTAAAGGGAAGCTGACGCAACGAGTGGAGACATGCTGACACAGCGGGTGGAGACATCGGGCGACAGATCGCTGCATCGAGTTCTGATCGTCTCGCGTGGCTTCGGTGTTCCAAGCACTGGTTCGCATATTCGTATCATTTCCATTTCATGCTAGTTGTAGCAAAGTGCACCCTTTCAAGAGACGTGGCTAAAGTGATATCTGAGAATTGATGTTGGTAGATTTAATACAAAGCATTGACTGGCTTGTGCCCACATCGTTCTTGTACTGATAGTGAAGAGACACCATCTGTTGTTGCCGAGTATATTTAACAAAGGGATAAGCCATTGCTGAAAAGTACATGATAGCGAATCTGGAGTCGCAGGACCGCGATTGAAACGGATTTATTGAAGTCAAAGTGCCCGACATGTCACGATGACCAGCAGCAAGGGTATATGCGCGAACAGTAACCGTGACTGCGATCAACTTTGATCATATGATCAACAAACCCTTCAACCCTGCAAATTGGTAACCGTCCGCCTTGCGAATTTTTTTTTTTTGGAGTTATTTTTTGACGGCTTCCAATTGCTTCCTCAAGACTGTACCAAGGCAACCATACTCCGCAAACGTTGTACCAGGGATGCTCATCTAGGTTTACCGGCATGCTACTTTTCATTACCAATGATCCATCTTGGTCTTGCTTCATCTAAAACACGGACGCCCTGAGGTACCAACGTCAGTAGAGTTTATAACTCCATGATCCCTGCAATGTGATCGCTTGATTTTCGTTGCAATTTCCGGGATCCCAAAGGACAATAGTCGGGGACGCCTCAACTACAGACCATTCAAGCAACGATCGACTTCTGGAGCTAAGCATATCGAAAATTTCGAAGTATTGTCTATTCGAGGGGGATATTAATCGGAGAAACGAACCAGCTTTTGGCTGATCGCATGCTGCGCCGGTGATCTCACTCCACTTCCGCAGTTCTTTGACAACGAGCCCTGAGGCCTGAGGACTGAATTTCTACACCGGGCCCTACTCGGCGTAGAAATCTATCGTCGAAATGGTATATAAGTAACGTCATGCGCTTCAAGAGAAGCTCATACATTGAAAATTATTTGTTCATCCAATCATGACGAATTTCTTGCCTCTTCTGTCTATTCTGGTTCCTGCAATCGTCATCAGTGTACACGCTACACCTTTCAGTAGCTCATCTTCGCCGTAAGTTCTTTTGCCATGAACTTTGTCCCTGTTCTTATGTTGTTCTCTCACCAGTGTTACATCTGGAGATCCAGCCACTGAGACGGGCGTCTCATCGTTGACTGCATCAAGTCTCTCTACCACCGTCGTTGTTTCTGCATCTTCTACCACTGTCCTACCCTCTGGCGTCTCGACAGACAGTACCATCATCCCCACTCTTTCAACAGACTCTTCAATCGACGTTTCGGGCACCAGCAGCGACTGCTTACTGCCAACGACGACGGATAGCGCACTTCTGCCTGCTTTTTCCTCCGTCGTCACATCTGAGTCAAATGATAACACTTCACAAAGTCTAACCACCCTACCGAATGGTCCAGATCTACCTGATGGTACTGCTGCCTACAGTCATACCACCTTGCCTGGTGAAACTACCCAGCCCTGTGAAACTCCACTTGCCAACACCATTTCTTCACCTTCTGAAATCCTAACCTGCGTTTGCCCTTCGGCTGTAACTGTAACTGTACCTGTCACCAATGCGTTACCGAACACTACTAGTGCAGCTGCTACTCTCGCAACCACTAGTTCCGGTGTATCTACGACCTTTATCACCGCGGGCTCCGATTCGTCTGCAGTCCCAACTGCTACTTTTCCGAATTCTGGTTCGATTGCTTCTCCTTCTGATTCAATCTTCCCCTTGACCGCTATACCCTCCTGATCAATCTTTTCTGAACAACTCCTTCGATTCTTCAATCTACTTTTGAACCATTCATGTCGACTTCCAACGTCTCAATCAAGTCAACCCAACGCACCTTTCTAAACGGACCTTATTCTTCTGGCACTTTATCGAGAAGACTACACCTTAAGCACTCCGCCTTCACTTGGATCACTCCTTTTTCTTCCGTCACACCTCTCGCTCGCCGGGACAGAATGGGTGTAAGAGAGATTGAGGGCAATTTCTGGAGTATTAGACTCGTATATTGTCATTATTCTAGAAGTTGTTTCTACTGTACGAGCCATGAAATTCACTGGTTCACTGAGTCGTAATTTTGCCACTATGGTGAGGCGGTCTCGTCGTGGTCTGCCCTCTATCATCATTGAGGCGAGTATTCTATGGACACCTTGATTGACAGAGAAATGTTTCATGGTGAGCACGAGTTGGTAATAGTAAAGGCAGAATACTATGCATTTCCGAAGAGTTTCCATTCTGAGCTGGATTGACACTACTCGATGAGAATGACAAGGCACACATGGCCAACTCGATCATCGTGGGACTATTTGGATCAGCTCTTGTTCTTAAACGAACCATGACCTTTGAGTTGCTAGCCTGTTCTCCTTGTTCATTCATCCTTGTCCACGAGCTTCAGGTCATGCACGTTCCTGAATCACGCTTACTACTTAATAACGCCGACATATCCGGTATCAAAGAAATGACGGGGTCAACCCCTACCTCGTGTTCTGCAGCTGATAATCAACGTTCATTGTTCAACCGCCACACAAGGGTAAAAACAGCAAATCTGAAGCTGCTTGAAATCTCGATCGGCTTTCCATGGTACCATCTGTCGAGGACCATATTAATCACAGAGATCAACCGGCCCAGAAATTCTGGTCGATCTATGTTGACGAAGCGACAAAGCATGATGCCAATCTCACAGACAGGTGGAAGGCTGATTTGGATAGTACACTGATATTTGTGAGGTGTTCTTTGTCTTGTTTGATGAAATCTGGTTTACCAGACGACCTCTGTGACAGGTTGGTCTTTTCTCGGCAACGGTCACCGCTTTCATCATCGAAAGTTATAAGCTTTTGAAGCCAGATCCTGCCGAAACGATGACGATGCTTCTCTCCAGTATACTCGCGAATCAGGTTGCAGAGGCGTCTCATAACTATACTACAGCCTTGAATACCAGCCTGTACACGAGCCCATTCGTACGCTCTACTTCTGCCGTCGCAGTCAACGTTCTCTGGTTTCTTTCTCTTTCGTTCAGCCTCACAACCGCGCTAGTTGTTACTCTCGCACAACAATGGATAAGAGACTATCTACAGAGAGTGCAACGATATAACCAACCTCAACGTCGCGGTAGGGCGCGACACTTTCTTTTTGCAGGAATCGAGAGGTGGAAACTAGAAACGATTGTCGAATATATCCCAACACTACTCCATCTATCCCTCTTTCTCTTCTTCGCAGGCCTTTGCGTTTTCCTATCTCAAGTGGACACACTCATTGCTTGGCTTGTGCTATGTGTATTCGTCTCCTGCTTGATTGGCTACATTTTTGTCACAATCGTACCCTTGCTTGATCCTTCTGCGCCTTATGAAACACCACTGTCATTCGCTGCCCAACGCATCCATAAGGTCTTCTATATCCTTGATAGAAAGGCATTGCACAGTTACAGAGAGCTCAAGTCGCGACGAGAACGAGAAGCCACGACGTCGACCTTGAGGGGTGATTGCCATGCACTCCTCTGGACATACAAAAGGATCACAGATGATCATGAATTGGAACTCTTCGTGACGAGCATTCCTGGATTTTTGGCGTCATCCAATGGGCAAGATGTATGGTGGGCGACCTTCGCTGTTGGGGCCTCACGCAGCCTTACTGTGGAGATTTCCATTACCCATTTCCTACACACTATTCTCAGTAGCGAACACATGGATCACGAGTCCAAAAGAAAAAGGATTATTGTATGTTTAGACGCTCTCTTCTCAATTTTCTGTTCCGAAGGCAATCTGAGAAGGAAGATTGGATGGACATCTAACATTGACGAAGAAAGTTATGAAAAATTCCACCTTGCATTCTCCTCAATCGTCAATGACATCAGGCGTCTTGACTGGGATATCGATAATTCCTTGATCATCAGGGCAAATGCCATTCTAGCACTCAGTCACCGACCTCCAAGGATCGCGAACGACCTTTATTCCTCCCCAGCCGCCTCAAGATATGAGCTTTCTCAAAGGGCTGACAAAGCGCTGGTAGACCTCTCCCGTATGCGACAGAACCTTGAGGAGATAATTTGGGTTTGCGAAGTCGAGCGGTCAAAGTCTTTGTCTTGTGTCAGTGTCAAGAATGTCGAAAACGCATTACGTGAATACATAGACACATTGAACACGAGCTCTCATTGCCTAGCTCAGTGGATGAACCTAATGGGCGGGACTATTCAGAAAAATCGTTGGCTCTCACTCCTAGAATGGTATACCCAGCTACCATCTCCGGATCCGTCGCAAACTACAATCCTGTTGCCCAAGAACCCGCTAATTAATTTGCCTGCGCAGCTGGATCTATACGCCGTTTGGATGGTGGCTACGATGCGAAGAAATTATGTTTATCCTGCGCTACCTAATTTTGGAGATAACCGAGAGGTTTCCGCGAATAAGTCGGAGACGTTCGATGGTCAGTCAAGGCCCCTTCGGCGGTTCAATCTCGAGGATCACTTTCTCAGGGAGCTTCAACCAGTGCTTTTGGCCTGGCGTCTGCTCCCGGAAGTCAGAGATCAACATCCTATTTTGTCACGAAATATCACAGCATGCATCAAACAACTCGTGGGCGGAGAAGATCAACACTACATTGTCTGGCCTAGTCCTAAGCATCACAAACCGGGCTTTTTTTTACCCATGGGGCGATACACCGAGGATCAGGTACCTCGAGAACTCCTGGAAGCTACTATACAACGGCCTTTCTCTATGTTCGCGTCTATAGTATCCGATGGTATCGAAGGTTCACGTACGCTGTCGTTATTGACCTTCTTCTCCACTTTGAAGCACAGCAAGAGGACATTCAAATCTGAGCAAAGCTCGATCGTTCGGAGGATGCTTCAGCTTCTGTATCCTGATTCGAAAGGAACCGCCGCTTCTCAAGTGGCGGCTTCGATAACGAGCTGTGTTGTCAAGGAAGGCACTATCTTTTTCTATAGTGTTCTCGCTGATATCCTCGTGTGGGAGTGCGAGGTATATTCACAGGGCAAGAAATGCCCCCTCTCCGGTGAACTGCAGCGCCTCAATCAATCTATCCTTTATGTCACTCTCGTTCGAGGCAGATTGATGGATATGGAGGCCGCAGAAGCGATCTTCCGTAGTACTGGTACACGACATGCAGAAAGACATATCCGAGACATGTGGGATGTGAGATTGAATGCAGCTGCCATCTGCAAGCGTATTCGGCTACAAAGATCGTCGGTGGTTCATAGCAAAATCATCAAACCACAAGTCGTGAACGAAAGAATTACCGCCAAGGACCGCCCTGGGCCTTCAATCCAAGAAGGATCGAAAGAGGTATTTCAGCAGGCTACGCACAAATAGGGACAGACTGGGACCGGAGGGAGTAGCAGATGGCTCAGTGAACAACACACTGACGGTCTGATGTTCCGTAGATCAATATAGATTATTGCATCGTAGGTAAATACTGAATATGCACATGACGTTCGCGTAGATCAATATGAAGAATATCCGGTGGAGAAGATAATCTGTGGGTCACGTGTTTAGTGTGGCGCCTGGCACAAGTTGTGGAACTCCTGCATCATATATTCGACAAGATGATGCTATGCAAGTTATTGCCTAGCACTCAGGCTTCTGCTTGTCAATTACTACGCTGGGGGGATCCATATACTTTTACGGCGCGAAACAAGCTTATGGAAAAGACGGTGAAGCCTAAGGTCAGTGAATGCTACATTCAGATAGAATTGTAGCGGATATATTCATATAGATACATGAGCGATGATGATGGAATGTCAAGTTATAAGGGCACACGATGCATGAAATGTATACATCAACATGGAAATGAAATGGAGAAAATGTTCACAATCTCTCCCGCAGGAAGAGGAATCAGAGGCGTCAAGCAATATCAAACCAATCGGGTCTTCTCCAAGACAGGGACATGAACAACATTCTGGAAGCGCAATAAGAATCATGCACAACAGAGTCTGGACACACGCGACCACCACCACCTCGGGGATTTCGAGCATCAAATGAACCATCTAGGATGTTCGGGGTGCTGAGCAGCAGCCGCATACGGACGACCGCACTGCGCAGGGTCACCTCCATACCACTCTGCCCGTTCCCGCGAGATGGCGCCGTAGTCGACAACAGTGACTTCACTCACCTCGTCACCGGGGAGCCTGAGGCGGGCCTCGCGGGCGCGGGCACGAGAACGCCTGACAAACTTGGCGAGCATGAAGAGGGCGAGGAGGCTGACGAACGTGAAGGCACCAGTGAAGGCGGCCTTGGCGTTGCTGCTGCTGGGGAGGGACAGGGGGGTATAGCTTTCAGAGGAGCTGCAGACCTCCCTCCATTGCTTGTTGCTGGTGATAGCGGCATTCTAGAAATGGGTTTTAGGGATAATATTCAAATTTTCCTTTGAAGAAATATACTACCCACCTCAGCGCGGTAGATGAACTCGGTGAGAGGGATGTCAGAGTGGTGCCCGAAGACGTGGACATCTTTGAAGTGATCAGAGGTTCCGTTCTTGAACTTGATGCGGAGGAAGTCACGAAGGTCGGGGGGATTACCGCGACGAAGCTCAATCACGATAGCAGAGGAAAAGTTGGCTGGTCGAAATTTACCAATCAGAATGTAGTGAGAGTATCATGAGCAAAAAGAGATGCTTACGAATGCCTTTGTACTCGGGATGCTCCTCTGCAACGCCAGTTTGGTGGAAGAAAGAGATGAACGGCTGGTAGGTTGTCTGGACGAGCAGGAACTGTAGAGGGTCACCGTTGAATGCAATGCGCTCGAGAGAGGTAATGATCGTGTGGAGGAGCGTGCGGCCAGCGACTATCGCGATCATGTAAATGTTTCATATGAGTAGGATGAAGTGTAAAAGGACGAACTATTTCCGACACCATTGATGTGGTTGTCGGAGAAAACACCGTCTTCGTGGAAGTTGGCAAAGTAGCGGGCTTGTTCAATGAGTGTAGGTGGGAGACGGTGGGCATAAGTCTTGTTATGAACGAGCTGGGTATTCATAAAGTCGAAGAGCTATATGAAGACAACCATTAGCACACGAGATCAGCTTACGTAGAATCTATGAAACGCCTCACGTTCCACTGGAACGGAAAACTCGTCAGCTTTGACTCGACACAGGACCCATACATCACTCACGGCATTTTCCAAAGTAGTGGGTCGACCAAAGACGAAATCCTTAGCAGCCTTGAAGAAAGATTGGGCATCCTTCGCCTTGTCCTTGAACTCCTGAGAATCGTAAAACTCCTTGGTATGCCTCGCAAAGGCCTGTCGCCAACTCATATCAGCTTAAATTCAATCCTCACGGTAGCCTGCCTTTCTCACAGGACAATCAGTCCAGCTCTCCAACGACCTGTCATTACCAGGCTCGACCGTCTCAACTACACGTGACAATCACAAACCCATAAGTATCTTCTCCTCAATATGAATTTAACACGGATCCCACGTTACCTGGAACGTACTGATATCCCCCGAGCGGCGCAACAACCGTCGAATCATTCGCCAACTGAATTTTATTATTCTTGTTAGGCGGGAAGAGTCCCTGCAGGAGCGCGATGGACGAATCAAAGACCACAGAGCCCTCTACGCCGGCCTTGACGCGCGCCTTGACCTCGTTGTTGTCGACGAGGTCGGAGCGGATGCCGTTGATAAAGGACGGCGAGGAGCTGTCGAGGTAAGTGGAGCGGAGGAGGGAGCCGAGCTGGAAAGATTCCGCCTAACGAAACAGAATGAGCGTGGGGGGAAGAAGCTTGGCAGGGGCTGGACTATGGCTTACCTCACCGAGGGCGGTAGTCTCAGTGCTGGACCCGGCGTAAGAGTATGGGTCCTGATAATAGTTGTAGCGGTCGCCATTTCGCGCGATGACGATGACTCCGAGGACTTTTGACAGCAACATCTGTGTTGAGCGAGGTGCGTCTAATTGGATGTCTGTCTGAGAAAGTGAGAAGAAAAGAGTTGGTTGAGGACCCTCACGTTGGACTAGTGAGGTCTCTTATACGAGAATGGCCATGCAATTGTAATGTGTGGTAGGATCGGGATCCAGGCTGGCGCATGGTGATGGGGGCCACCGGGGAATTGACTTAACTTTGCGGCCGATCGCAGTATCGAGCAGCCGCAGGGTGGGTGTCGCGAGGCATAGGGCTCTTAACACATAATTCATAATGTGCTTAATGTACGTTGAGTAAGGACACTCGCATTAGCTTTTCTCGAGTGATGATTCTATGTCTAGGTAATAGAGACGATCTCATTACCGGTCATCGTGACCAGGACCGCGTTCACCATCTGCGGTGCGCAGAAGCCGCGGAAGGAAAACAACAAAAAACAAACTCTCCAAAATAACCCATACCAGTGACACAGTGCCCCGTGCTCGTCCGTACGTAAGAAAGAATGCAAGAACTTATCCTGCTAATATGTGCAGCCTCGTGTAGATTGGTGTCTGGGGTTTGGTCTGATTTAAGATAAACTGATCGGCGTGTTCAGAAGTTCCAGAAATTGACGCCAGGCTGTGTACACGAGGCCCGGTGAACGGAAGGAGTGCCTGGGCAGCCATCAGCGGCGATGGCCTAGTCCTTGCGACAATCGAGGCGAACCATTGAACAGTGACGACGACACTTTTGAAATTACTTGGCGTTTTGGAAATATGAAAAGGAAGCCATAACAATAAACGTGGTGATCGTGAGGCGAGGCGGGGCGAGAAAGACTCATCGATACGTATGTGTATCGGGTTCGAGTTACCTCCCTCAAACTTTGTGCTGCGGTAGAATCCAGTGACGAGTGAGTGAACAGCTCCCACGAGAATAAATATATATATAAACATAACTTGATATGGTTTAGCGTTGTTTTTTGGGTTGTGCGAGACTTTCACTTCTCTGTCAATACGTGTAGAACTTCGAACTTCGCATATGGACTGGTATACAATGACGTGAACAAATATAGTGAGTGGGAGTAGGGGTGGGAATGTTGTTTTTCCCTGTCGGGCGTCAAGTAGCTGGCATGTGAGGCTACTTGATATTACCTGACTTGTCTATATGGTTATAAGTAGATGCGCTGTCCCTGAAGCTCAATCATAATGAGACTGGAAATGGATGAAAGGTGTGCGTGGGTGTATTGCTTCTCGGCTAGAAAAGAGGAGAAATATCGGGAAGCCATCGCGCACACGTTTGTCGTTTGTCCCTTGATTGAAAACTGTTGTAAGCAAGCTTTTTGATGCAGTCTTAGTTATTAGCATTTGAGTGATTGAGTTCTTCGTGCCCGTCAAGTTCTTCGTTCGTGTGCGTGTGCGTGTGCGTTCGAGACTGAGCGATAGATCCTTCCAATCGAAAATACATTACTGTCTGTGTCCCCCACACATTGCCGCCCATCTCTTGATCAAGTGCACCGCATCTGTAAACACTAAGTACCGTCGGTCAGCGAACGTCTAATCTCCAAACAACTTACCCCTCTCCGCGACCTTCCCACCTCTATTGACCTGCATGTAATGTGCCGGAGCTGTTGGTGGTCAGATTGAGATAAACAGAGCAAATAGCTTTTCGAAGAAGAGAGAGGAGAGCTATGGGAGATCCTTGCGAAAGACTAGCCAGCCAGCCAGCCAGCATCGTAAACTGAAACCGTCACGAGAACAGTCTCGTAGAGCGTCAATGCACATGCACACTCCTGGAGCGATCGACAATGGCAATCCACACCGTACCATCCACCTGAGTGCCTGGCAAGGTGTACTTGCACTCTACAGGGTCTGGAATGAATACATCGCACCATCCATCTTCAAAACTGCAAACCACAAACAACGTTTACAACCGCGGCAAACAACCAACATAAAGAGAGCTATGTATGACACCTTGTCCCCACCCAGGCCGGAAGAAGTCAGGGACTCAGTCATCGTAACCAGAAAGTCTCGGGGGATAACGACGGATAGTATTTCCCGGAACGATTGATGTGAGCGAGAGCACATTGCAATGAACCAGCGACCGCTGTTTTTTTTCGAACCCAAAACCAAAACCAAAAACCAAAAACAAAGGACAGCGAACAACAGACCACCATTCCGGTCAAATCAAGATCGAAAACGTCACAACTGAGAGGCAAACTAGATAAATCGGGGTTTTCGGTTTCAGCACGATTTCGGTTTCATGTCGATTTCGGTTTCGGTACGGGGCAGCAGGAAGAGAGGTCTTAGAGTTACACATTAAGCATTAAGCATTACGCATCCTGACGCGGGTTCTGAATTAAATACTGCGGCATGTTAGTAGGTGCTAGATGGGTAAGAATGCGAAGCGAGCAGGAGGCGAGAACGAGAACGAGCATGATACAGGAGCAGGGAGGGTAAGAATTTCAACCCTAGTTTTGGAAGGGGTGTCAATGATGATGGAATAGAATAATAGATGTACGTACGTACGTACACTTTGTGAATTGAAAGTTGAAAAGAAGAGACACCGTTAGTAGACCCAAGTCCGCAGATTCGGCGTTGCTAAACGTTAAAACCATCGCTTGAAACCATCCCAATAGAAATGACGACACTCAAAGCGCAGCCTACTTCCCGTTGTCGTCAAAAAAAAAACCAGTTGGCACATAACGACGTACGCCGCCTAACTAAACGAGGACGTGAGGTAACCGATCATCCCAAAGTTCAAACCGCGGCTAATCAGACTTGAAAACCAAAAACGAATGAGCCGAGACAAGACGACTTAGTGAACAGAAGACGAAGAAGCAGGAAGCAGGGAGCAGGGAGCAGAGCCTGCCTATCCTAGTTTGGAGGTGTTGATGATGATGGAATAGAATGCGTAACGTCACGTAACGTAACGTGACCACTGCATGAAGTTCCTGTCTCCCGAACAAAACTCCGACTTATTCTGCGTCGCTTGGATCGCGCATTCTCTTTCGCCGTCGTAGGGTGTTGGTATGTTTGTAGGTACGGCTGGTGTTACTGTATTCCCCCCTCTTACGACCGCCCTTTTTTTGGACCTGTATGATTGACGCTTGTCGTGAAACTTAAGTCTTTATTCTTGCGTCATGCTTATCTCTATTGTGTGGTCTGCTGTTGAAGCCAGATTTGACCCTTTGAGTCCCCGGGATCTTTATCCTCTGGTTTGATAGCAACTCTTGCACTTGCTAAACATCCAACCTTGGGGATTCCTGTTACTGTCGTTTCGGGTTCTGATGTGTTTGACACACTTATCATATTCTCTGTCGACGACAGTTGACACTGTGCACTAGGTCTCGATGGTTTGTGGCGTACAAGGAACATATAATCTCTTCGGGCATTACACATCCCTTGACATTGTCTTTCAACCTCCAGACTTTTATGTTATCAAGTATGTTCATCTCCATTTTGTTTGAGAATGGGTTACTGATACTGGTTCTGCATCTGTATAATAACTTTGGTTCCATGTCTTTGATAAAGCCATCAAACAGGCTGCCAATTCATCTGTGCCTTTGGACCATTTAAATGTTATGACTAGAGCTCTTGGCTATGACATACATTCCTCCCATCACAAAACACAAATAGATTGATTGTATTCTATACTTCAAAATTTTGCCTCATCTGACAAGCATTTACCTTGTCAATACAATTTTGAGTTGCATAGACTTGTTAACAATTGTGGTATCTCATGGTTTATCTATGTTGGGTTCATATGATGATATCCTTGCTCATATTCTGAAGAACATATATGCAGGCAATTGTACAGAGTTCACACTAGATAGTGGCTGTTCTTAGTTTTCTGCTGAAATAGGATATGATTCTTCAAAAAATGATGCAGACCAATGAGTTTGGAGATGTGAGTAATGGCAGCTGAGGAATTTGAATATTCATTTTTTTCCCAACCTTCTTACAATCTATGCCAAGTCTGCTTTCCAGTATAGCATTTGCATACCTTTCAATTTCACTATGAGTGAGAGGGAACCCCAGCTGTGCAGACTCAGAGATGAAGTCTACAAGTTTTACTTCCTCAGCAGGCATTAGTTCTTGCTTTGTACATTCATTAAACTCCTGTATCATTTCTTCTTTTCCAGTTAGTCTGTGTTTCAGCATGGACTTAGAGATATCAAACCAGTCTGCAATCTGTCACAGAGTAGGCCTGGAGTCAGGGCCAGCTTGTTCTAGTCTGTATGCCATAATAGCCTTGCTTGTTCATCAACTTGTGATTTGCCCTTTTTTTTGCTTTTGATGTGTTCAGAAAGCACCTGGCCAGTCATTGTGAGGTTATTAGAATTATTTGAACCAGAGATTTGGTGGTAAATGGAAGAAAAACATATTGCATTCAAGTCATGTCAATTGTGTGTCATGCTCAAATTGCTTAGAGATTCAGATTTTGCTCTGATTGACAATACATATAGGCATCAAATGTACATAAAAGCATATATTCTCAAGCCTGTACAACAGATTTAAGATAATTGGACTGATAAAAGTACAAAGTCAAAAAATAAAGTTGATCTAATATTGAATTTGGCAAAATCAGTACTTCTTCCCCCATACTCATTGCAATATTTATCAAATGCCCCTCAAATTTCAGTACAAGTTAAATAGTATGTATTCACAGTATTGTACCCAATATTGAGACAATCCATGACAGACTCTGACTTGCTAGACCAGTTTGTCCCAAGGAAGGGTCATATCACAAGGAACATTACTACAATGTAATGGAACTGGTGCTAGGAAGAGACCATAACAGGACCACTACTAGTTCCTTGTAGTCACTGACAACAGCAAGGAAAGAGAATGGGAGACTCCTTGGTAAACTCAGAACATGTCACAAGGAGTTAAATGCAGACCTTAGCAACAAGATGGGGGAACAATAATGCAATTAGGTTGCTAGCTATAGGTGCTAGCACTAAGAACACTGGTGAACAAAGGAGGTTCCCATAGGTGGTACTGCTGAGACCAGGTCACTAAGCTTAGGTGAGTGTTGCTAAGCAAAGATGAGAGTAAAGTCAAAAGAAAAGAGTTCTTACCATAGCAGCAAGCTGATAGGAGAAATATAGCTTGATTCTTTGATGATGGGTAAGTACAACAGGGTAAGTATTTATACTGTCTGTAAGTAATGTATTTAAAAATAGGTAAATGGTGAAACAATACATGTTAGCAATAAGCCATTAGTCAAGTGAATAGTAGGTAAAGTCATGTAAGTGAAAAAACAATATGAAAGCTGGGACAATGGATCATAACAAAGGGTTGATGCCTTTAGTTAAAATAGAAGGGAAAAGTCAAGGAATGAAAGAGTCATTAGCAATCATAATGCCTTTCACTAGTAACCATAGAAAATGCAATGACAGGGCTAAGCAGATGACAGGTTGTATGTTAGCCCACAACCACAGTGGTTCAAGGGTTTATTGTGCCATTAAGGATCAACAATAATGCATAGCATGGGGACCAATTCAGGTCATAAGTCTACATCCCATGTGAATGGCCAAAGAAAATCCAGATCCTGTAGTTCACTAAGGTCAGGTGTGCTTCCACAGGTTATATACAAGTTGGAATAGTCAGCATTAGCATTTAGTAATAGATGAGGCTTATTGACAAACATCACTAAGTAAGCATTGCAATATGAACACAGGCAGAGAAGGTGGTAGCACAATTGCTCACCCAGCCTATAAGAGGGAGGCTCCTGAAGGTCAAGGACAATGAAGAGCAAGCAGATGGAGAGATGGTCTTCACCATATATGGCACCATAATATCAAAAGATCTCCCACCCATTGCTATGAAGGATATGCAAGTAGCATACATGTGTGAACATGCATATGTCAGGTTATAAATGGGGTCAAACAGATTAGGCATAGCAGTCCAAAGGTTCAAATTGTTTGACTAAACAGGCTCAACATGATCAAATTTGAAGAGGCCATATCAGCAGGCTGAGCCATCTGAGATGTGTTTGACCTCACATTTTCCAAGGGGCAGCTTCAAGAATGGTAAATCACCAATGCCAACAACAACATCATCAACATGACTAACCATTACATGACATCACTAGAAGAAGTCAAACCAGGAGAAGAACACATACCATTTGACATAGACATAGATCTCAAAGAGATACTTGAGAGCATGTTAAATGCTGGATTCATTAGAACAGAAGACAACATGGTCAACTATATGTCAAGAAAGACAGTAGGAGGAAAAGTCCAGTATGCAAAGCCAAACAAAGACATAAGTGTCACTCACAGACAGTTTCAGCATTGAGAAATTCCCACCACACACATTTCAAACAGGTGATATGGTTGCAGCAGAGATGTTGTTTGTGGTGGTGCCATTGAAGGGCAAACATACAAGTTGCTTGCAGTATTAAGGGCATTAACTTGTATTGACAGTTAGTTTATACCAGTGAATACACTTACCAAACATTGAATGAGGAACAACTAATGGCACAAGCAGACAAATAATACAAACACAAAGAGTAGGTGACACTGAGGAGGAAAGTCATGTCATGGGAGTTACCTGGAAAGAATGGAGACAAGATGCAAACAGAGGAGTAATGAAGTGTCTGCAAATATTGTTCATAAATAGAATAACAAAGGATTCATAGCGACAGAGATGTTTCAAGGAGAAGTGAGAATATCAAGACTGACATAAGCAACAAAATAAATATGAGACGCGATCAGTAAGCCATAGTATGAGAATATATTACATAAATTGATGGAAAACCGACGATGTATAAAGCTAGAGGCAGACAAACACAAATAAATCGATTGAGGACACACCAGCGAAGGGAAACCGACAGTATAAAGGACAGACAAAAGGACATAATTACAAATACAAATGATTTGATGATTTTGAGGACAGAAACTGGGAAGAAAGGCCTCGATCTATTCTAGATCTCGGAATACATATCAGTACGCTTCGCGACAGCTCTCACCTTGAAGCCATCACCCCATGATAATTCCTTGAAACGCCAGTTTGTACCAAGAAGCTAAATTTACAACCAACTTGCGCTTCTGACTTTGAAATCACCGTGTACGCACGTATTTTGTGGAGGCTGAGAACTTGGGCTTGAATTTCAGCTTGGACCGAGTTCGTACCTATTTGGTACCGAATCAATTTTCCCCCTATTACACGACAAGAATTTTTTGGGGCGTATATGGGGTAGCCTTGACCTAGTAGTACTCCTCGAGATAAGTTGCACCGAGTCATGACTCACCGCGCCACATCTTCCGAGCCAACCTGAATTAAACGACTCGTGCTTCCTCCGTCCAACTTATATACACTTCTAACGAGATGTCCGCTCGCGGTAGGTAACTTGAATGAATCAAAAGTTAATTGTACAAGATGAGATCCGGGATGTGCCGCCTACGCACTACGTACTACGTCCCGTATTTGTAGCAACTCGAATTTGAGGGTCGCACCGCTACCCGAACCCGAATAGCTCGTGCCAGCAACCGGCGGCGGCCCACTTGAGGTTGTTCGACGTGTTACCGTGATTTACATCCATGCCAGCATACATACGTCAATGAGGGATCTAGACTCCGTTCAAAATCACTTTGCCTCGGACTCGGATAGATACAGCTCCTCTTCGATTACAACTACTTTTTTTAATCACAACTACTTTTTTTGGTGGTCAGCGACGTTTCAAAAAATGTATAAATAACAAGCTTGAGGAGAGAAAACTAACAAAATTGACTCTTGCATACATTTCGGGAGTCTGCGCATTACACCCCGGATGTAAGATGTGCAGATCCAGATGTGTTGTGATCTATCCATATTAGTGATGATGTTACTTACACTTCACCTCCACAATCACTCAAATTCCTAAAAAACCAAGATCCCGTATCGTTTTTTTTTTTTGAAATTATACAGGATTCGGGTCTGTACTGAAAGTATCCGAGTCTGTACTAGAATCAGACATCTGATATAATATAAACATATCAGGAAAGAACGTACTAATACGAGAGAAGTAGACTTGTGCCAACAGCTTTCTTTAACAAACCGCCTCTTGGCGACTTCTTTGCTCAAGTGTAGACTGATATACATAATAGATCAAGTTTAGTTTTGGTTGGGGTGAGCAGGGTTGTACATAATCCGGACCTGTCGGGAATCCACCGTTAGTATGAGCTCTTAGTCCATGTAATGTGGCGCGTGGTCCGTTACATGATTTTGGTGGCTTCCAATGGTTGCGAATCTACGTACGATGATATTTATTACCATCTCCACGGATACCAGTGTTTTTAAGTCAATTTTCACCTATTCTGCCGCTTGACTATGATATATGATACATACTGTGTGTCGAACAGGCCGTATCTATCGACAGCCCATTCAAAAATAGGGTTCACACACACATTTTCCTAGTTCATTGGCACCTTCGGATCGAAACCTGAGTCGTCGGAAGGTCTGCCAATGATCGGTGTTACAGTGGCGTAGATGCTCTCAACTTTATCCGAACTGGGTCAGAATAACAATTTGTACGGAATCGAGAGTCTAGATCGCTTATGAATACATTTTGATCGAACTAACTTAGATCTCCCTGGTTCGTGATGTGGACCGAAGAGTTTGACTTTTTTTCTTCTCGTCTCCAGAAGTCCAAAATTCAACCAAATAGTCCAGTTTTCTGAAATCGTTCGGACCGAGTACAAATCTATCCGCCTATATATCCGACAATAGTGGTAAAGCTTTTCAAATCCACTCTCAATTTCGCATATCTGCGTGAAGTTTAAAAGTCTTTAGCATACTAAGGATGCACATCCGACATGTATGGGTCGATGTCGGATCAACTGGGTCGCCGAATAAACCTGCTGAGGCAACTCTACGTTGATAGCCATTACCTAGCTATAAGACAGCCGTGGTTCTAATCAGAACATACTCAGAATCTAGCTTTAAATTGTATCGAGTCTCCTGAGCCAGTCAGATGTAAAACTTCTGTTGGAAGCCGGCTTGCAAATCCGAGGATGTTCGATATCGGCGCGGGTTCTATCCTGTCGTGATTCGAAGTTCATGGCCATCTTTGGTGACGTCCACACCGACACAATAGACTCATCTCCTACTTTGGTTGTTTTCGGGGGGCTATAGCCTGATAAACAGTGTGCTGCCAGCATGAGCCCAGACTCAACCCAAGGCGAATGGAAGTACTACTATCGTACGTCAGGCCGATAAATCTGGATGATCTCGCCATCATACTCACTAGTCACAAGTCCCCTAGAAGCCTGGCGTGGTTTGTTGCAGACTTACACATGCACTTGTTATGGGTGAATATACTGTGATTTTCTCATTGTGGAGTCTCGTGCCGAGTTTTATTTACACTCACTCTGCATCCAGACTCGACACTCCCTGTACCCTACTGTGCACACGCCATCATCATTCTCGAATTTTGATCTTGTGCCATATCAGGCGTGGCTGGCTTGAGTTAGTCGGCCACGTAGTGACGTAAACGCCTGGCGAAAAATGTAAATGTTTCGAAATACGATGATACAAACTTCGATCTGTCATGTCGACACTTACTAACGGGTTCCAAGGCACAGTCTCCCAAAAACATCAAGCTGCGCACGTGTGTGGAGTGATTCGCAAATTTGATCGATGCAAACTTAAGATTGCGGTAAACTTTGAATGCCACACGATGCTCCAAGATAACCATGAATTCGCGTTACGATAGGCATGCTTCGGATCTATAAATATAGGAAACCTCCATGATGCCGAACACCCCTATACCGGTTGAAATCTTCGAAATAATTCTGACTGGCTTGGCAAAAGCGATAACAACGTCATGCCGCTGCCGCTAGTCGTATGGAACGGATCCTTCGGCCCGATGAATCTCAACGACCGTAAGTTGTGCCTTATGGAGAGTAAGAAAAACTTACGTCGTTTCTCAGTAGATCTAAGTAGGTTTAATTGAACTCTACCCAGGGAACGGCTATCCGATCTCCAGTGTGATTACATAGAAATTTTGATTCTACGCCACTACATATTTCACTAATTATTTTCAAATCCACCGATACTTGTTTGGACAATTATAAATGAGAGATGTCCTGATCATTGCCGCCAGAGATATTATGATTTCAGAATTGAGAACTCATATATATCAAGGCTTCTTGCTTCATGGGTACAGTTTATATGTACGCGTATCAGGGCATGCCCTTCGGGGAAGTTTATGCCTCCTCAAAGCCAGGTTCCTGGAAGTAACTCACATCTACTCCAAAGTTCCATTGCGGACGAGGACCAAGAGCAAACTCCCCTGACAGATCTTGCTGTACTACCGGCTAGCAGCAGACTTTTCAACTGAACCATGCAGTCAGAGTGCCGAGAATGAGAGCAACCACGGGAAGTTGAAGTTGGGCGTGGGTAATTATGGCTGGCGGTCGCAACTACGGGTTTTTCCCCCTTGTGCGTGATTGTGCTCTCTCTCCATCATTGGACCTTGATCTTGACTCGCGCTCGAGAAAGATCCGCTCTCTTTTCCAAGCAACGGCTGCTCGTTTCAAGCTCGTACGTTTGTTCTCAGTTTTCCTTTGAGTCATTAATGCGCATATAAAGGATCACAAAACTTCACTTTGGATAGCTTTTTCCCCGTTTGACAAATTGGGACACTACGAGGTCACGCCGACGGCGGCGGCGGCAGCGGAAGATTTCAATTTCCTTACATGGAGATGTGCGGAAGTCTGTATCAACGAAGTGGAGAAGTGACCGACTCCACTTGACCCTTCCTATCGTACAACGTTATCAATTGACCTATATAAGGACCCGCGCGTGGTGAATGCTTGGTTTTCGAGGGCGAGACTTACTTACAAATGTACATCTACTGTTTCGACTCAACAGAACAAACCCCATATCTTCATTGGGGCTTCTCTATGCATGGATACCTGGTCATTCATCTCGTTCCGCCTTCGCGTTGTGTAATCGTGGAATGAATCAGGAAAGTCCAAATCTACTTTTGAACTCCTCCATCAATAACTGCCCACCCCCCGTCTGGGCATCCCTGGAGTTGAATACATACATCTGTCTCGCGTTTTATCGTCGCCAAACTCCCCGCCTCACCCTGGCCTGTCCCGCATGTGTGCGAGAGTTCAATCTCATGAACTAGATCCCTGCTAGAAGCCATATATTTGACTCGTTCTGACGTGGACAACGTGTACTTTGATGTACCTATGGTTCGCACAGTGATAATGAGCCGAACAGGTAAACCCATCTTACAAGCGTGTCCATCATTCTGGAGTAAATAGCTCACAGTCGACGAAATCGAACCCGAAATCGAGTGCTAGCAAGTCTTCGTCGGTAAACAGAAATGAAATCCTGTATTTCCTCTCGGCGCAATTGAGAACATCGACACTGCGGCATGCCTGCCCTCAAGAGAACTTCGATCTTGGGTGTCCAGGCCCCAGGCCCCAGGCCTCAGGTCCTTCATTTCGGGGTGTAATTGCAGCTCTCGGCTGCGGTGGTCATTGCTCAGTGTGATTAATGATGCCCGAGAAACCCCTTCGAAAAATTGTCACGTGTCCGTTTTTAACCTTCACGAGACATTAGATTATTGGACGCTTCTTGGTCTCTTCAATTGTCAAAGATGGTGCGAGCACTAACAGGTGTCATGTCTGCTCATTGTTGTCCGTTGACCGATTCACCTGTACTCCTCTCATTTTGAGGAAATTTGAACGGATGTGATATATTTTCTAAATATATGCTCATTGCTCGATTCGACGTTTTTCGGCTCCCTTTCTGGTGGAGATTGTATCCTCTTTTGGAAATGGGTCCAGAACCATACACAAAGGCAGTTGGGTGTAACAATCGATTTAGAGTACCAACGAATGGACTTTGCTTCTCGTTTCTACGATCTACGCTGCACCGTTGGGGATCTAGAACGAACGAATATGACGACATCAAGACGAATTTTCGGGCCGGGGTCTCTCAAGTTTTATGGGGTAAGACTTTTGTATTTGAACGTTTGAACACGATGCCACTACCTTTGAGAACAGCTTTTTGGCTCCTATTCGGTAGCCCCAGACTGTCCAAGAGAGCTGAAGGCTACATGATATAACTCCATCGCGGTATTTCTTAAGAAAGTGTCTTCGGATCTCCACAATTATGCGAATGTCTCCCACAAGATGCCACCTGTGGTGATAATGTTCTCGTTCGCATCATTCCATCCATCGGATGCCGCGCATTTTCCGAAATTGCGTTTATGACGTATCAGACGCGGAGCTCTTCTTTCCTTCGCAAGAATCCACACAAGGTTCCGTCTAGCGTCAGGCAAACAAATCCGGGACTAAGTGGAAGATATCTTGTGTACTAAACTCCCGAGCAGAATGCTATGCCGATGAAACCAACGGAAGTAAGTTATATTGAACTCACCATGTGGTCGACTTGACTGATCATCATCAGGTAGCTCCTCTACTTGTATTTGATATTTATTACAACCATGATGTCGTAATTGTTCTTCTGGCATTATGGAAACAACTTGTTCGGCGTTGATATCAAGTGTCTCATTTTGTAGAGCCCAACTTTAGATTTTTCGCAGAATCGAATCCATATATAGCGTGTTTTTGACACACTAAGTGTCTTCCATAGTAGCGAGAACTCGAGACGTCAAACTTCCTCGGCTTTCTTTGGAATTACTTACCGCCAGATCCTTGGGCTGGATCTGCTAGTCGAAACATATCGTTATACACCAATGGGTGGCCCGAATATCTCGGTCCAAATCTTCCGGAGTGTAATGGGCGGTTGTAGTTGCTTTCGAAGATTCGCACTAACTTCTACCTCCTTTCTACACTGACATATCTACTTCGGAATCTGTCTACCTGACAACAAAAGACGACTGGCTCGCCATCTAAGTATTTGCCAGAGTTATATAGTCTGGTTACTAAACAGATTTTCAGCTCCATCGAGGTGTCCGTCGAGATAGGGACTCCTGTATTATGCCTCCCATTCCATACGGAAACGGGCCATTTTAGCCTGCCAATGTAGGCAAGTTCCATGCCAGACTTGTACATATCGTTTGGATATCAAGTTATCATGTCAATGCAGGTGATAGTGGGATGTCTGAATAACATAATATTTCCATTTTTCAAAGAACAGTTGATGACAATTGGTAGAGGATGAGATACGAAAATTGCACAGAAAATAGTGGGACAAGCTCTAGAAAGCTCGTAATATACATTTCCATTTTGAATGCTTCCTCAATCGAAGACAGAGAGGCGAATAATGAGACATTTTGCAGGTTAACGAACGATGTCGATCATGGAGGGGAAAATGTTATATAGAATGATATGCAGAACAGGGAAGGTAAATGGACAAACAGACGGGCGGAGCTACGTTTAACTGAAGAATGTCTATGTGTAGATGTGTTCGCATTGAATAGGCGCCCTGATGCAAACATACCATTAAGCCTGGATTCATGGAATACCTACATAGACTTGACCGAGAATTTCTTTCCCTCTTTGTATGTAAGTTGCTATAAAGCATTTTCGTATATTTATAAAGGATTTTTGAAGCGCTCATAGAGTAATATGATCGTTTTCTGAGTGATTTTAGATGTGAATCGACCGGTCCATACAAGTTCTGGGCCGAAAAACCTGGATCTGCACGTACACACGGAACAGGATAATTTCGAAAATGCTCGGTCTATTGCACACAAAAACCGGGATTTCGGCAACTTGGGAATTAATGATCATATAGGGCAGAATCAGCGCGGGACGCACGAGATTATAGACCACACAAGTATAGACCACAATGAACGGTTCACTGACCACCTGCCGATGCCACACAAAGCAACTGCTTTGTTTTCTCTGACCAGCCGATCATTGATGAGAGGCAGACTGCATTTTAGTCAAGGGAGAAAATGTCTCAAAACATAGCTCATGTATGAAGTATAAAGTAACGATGCATGCTCGAAGCACCATATGAATAGACTCCTGCGTGAAACACTGTGAACTTTGCCTTGATCTTCCCTTTTTCTGAAACTCACAAAGCGGGGAATCAACACCGCGAAGCGATCAAAACTGTACCACGTGCCACGTGCCTCTCTCATGGTTGGACCTCTTCAACTCCGGGGATGTTGCGAGGTCTTCTGACCGTCCACCACCCACCCCGCCTGCGCCTAGGATGTCGAGACGTTCTCCTTCGACTTCCTATGAACCCGATACCCTGGAGAGAACGGTCTCCACACCTTTGCCTGCGGACGCGGGCGGTGATCTTCGCGATCGACCCAGCGCTTCCTTCTTGGCAGCAGATACCTTAACGCCACGCGACTCAATTAGTCCACAGCCCCAATCATCAATTAGCACTTCGGGAAACCTTTTCTCCGATAACTCTAATACCAGCAGGTCTGAGCTGCATGGATATCCAGAAAAGATACCCCTCGAGACGCCCCGCAAACATCGCACGCTCTTCTTGATCTTATTCGGAATCTGCGTAGTGATCGTCGTCATCCTTGCAGTGGTTTTGCCCGTATATTTTACGGTAATCAAACCAAACCAACAACAGAATCGTCAGGCCGACTCGATACCTGCCCCAGCGAGCATCCCTACATCAGCTAGCGGCAATGGCCCCAATAGCAAGGTGCCACAATCCCTACCAACAACGGGTGGTGATGGTTCCACCGTAACTAAAGACGATGGATCTACGTTCACCTACAAGAACCAATTTGGTGGATTTTGTAAGTCCTTCGTCCTTCGCCAGTATCTTTGCCTGCTGTTCGCGTCAAACATGATCATGAAGGATATACGCGAGAACGAGCTTGGGATTATTCTCTACACAATGCATTTGTCATTGTAGGCGGTGTAAACGTCCATCAGAACGATCTCTTTATATGGGCGCCTATCATGATCTTTGTGATACTCTTCTCTTTCTACAATTGATATGCGCCTCATCTTGTGTCACTGAACAACCATTTACTTTCTCTTTTCCAGGGGTATCTGATCCAAATGACCCCTTTAGTAACAATGCTCGCCCGAACTCATGGACACCACCCCTCAATCAAAGCTGGACATGGGGAAAAGATCGTGTATATGGGTATGCTTCTTTTCTCAATTACTGATGCAACCGTTCAATTCTCTTGCGATATATAGCGTCAATCTAGGTGGCCTCTTTGTTTTGGAGCCATTCATTGTTCCAGCGCTTTTCCAAAAGTATCCTGAAGCTGTTGACGAATGGACTTTGAGTACTTTAATGCGTGCTGACACAGCGAATGGCGGTATCGATCAGCTAGAAGACCATTACAATACCTTTATCGTTAGACTTATGTTCCATTATCCTGTTGTCATGGCTGATATTGTTGTAGACTGAGGAAGATATTGCGGAGATCGCCGGTGCTGGCCTGAACTGGATCAGGTTACCCGTCCCCTTCTGGGCCATAGAGACATGGCCTGGTGAGCCATTCCTTGCGCGGACAAGCTGGAAGTAAGCATCCATATTTTCAGCCTTACGTCTTAGTCAATTTAAATCACGTCGCTTAAGATACATTGAGCGCCTCCTTGGCTGGTGTAGGAAGTACGGCCTCCGTGTCATGCTGGATTTACATACTGTTCCTGGCTCTCAAAACGGTAAATTTATTGTATCAGCCCTGATAGCACTTGAAATGACTGCGATTTTTTTTATAGGATACAATCATTCTGGGAAACTAGGCCGACCTAACTTCTTGAATGGTGTCATGGGGACTGCGAATGCTCAGCGTGCATTAGAATACATAAGGGTATTTACAGAGTTCATCACCCAAAAGCAGTATAAGGACGTTGTACCTGTGTTTGGCATTGTGAACGAAGCCCTTCTCTCTACCATTGGCAGATCCCAATTGACGAGCTTGTGAGTTTCACCAGTTCCTTCTTACTCTGAATTGCTGTTGGCCGCCGGCTTGGTCAATCATACTTACATATCCCATTACCTTAGTTACCTCCAAGCACATACCATGATTCGTGGTATCACAGGGCTTGGGGAGGGAAACGGCCCTTACATATCGATTCACGACGGCTTCGCGGGTCTCTCGAGCTGGGAAGGGTTTTTGACGGGCTCTGATCGTATCATCTTGGATACCCACCCGTACTTCGCGTTCGACGGTTCTCCAGCCCTATCCCCCATTGACACGGGCACGGGGGACAATGCCGGTGGAGACTGGCCGACTAATGCCTGTAACCGATGGGCGGCAGGACTCAATAATAGGTACTGTGATAAGCAAGCCTGTTGACGTTGGAGTGACTAATCCTTATCTGGCTTGATCTAGTCGATCTAACTTTGGTGTCACCGTTGCTGGCGAGTTCAGCAATGGTATCAATGACTGCGGCCTCTTTTTGAAGGGCACATCTGGGGTTGGTGTTTCCTATGGAGGCAATTGTGACGACTGGCAGGACTCCTCGAAGTGGTCGGACGGCACAAAAGCTGGCCTCCTCAAATTCGCCATGGCTAGTATGGATGCTTTCGGTGATTGGTTCTTCTGGACGTGGAAGGTTTGTCTTCGTGGCTTCATGTCCCTTCTACCGTCCATGTGCTCACCACGATAAATTAATGAAAGATTGGTAACTCGACTGCCGGGATTGTCGAATCGCCCCTATGGTCTTATCAACTTGGTCTTCGGAACGGCTGGATGCCGACAGACCCCCGGACTGCACTGGGTACATGTGACTCACTTGGTGTTTCTAGTCCCGAATTCGATGGCAATTTTCAACCATGGCAGACGGGTGGTATTGGCGCAGGTACAATCGCGCCAAGTTCTACCTCCAACTTCCCTTGGCCCCCTGCCACGATTTCCAACGCTGGAGCACCTGGGAGCCAGCTTCCAACTTATACGCCCACGGGCACAGTGGTTACGCTGGCCCCGCCCACTCTGACCGCCTCGGCGACAACGAGTATTGACGTAGGAAATGGGTGGTTTAATTCTCAAGATACGGGTGGCGCTCCGACGCCTATTGCAGGCTGCACATACCCAGATCCTTGGAATGCGATTGATATAGCAGTGCCACCGTTATGTCCATAAACCGTGTTTAATTGCGGTTAAATGCCGCGAGAACCACGGACAACACGTTTTACATAGTTTTTTTTGATGGGCAAATCCTCGTCGAATAATATTGCGCACAGAAGACTTGTAGCTGATCCTAAAGGGCATAATCTCTGGATATCAACGTACATAGTTATAATGCAGAGATATTTAGGGCAAGCTGCTTCCGGGCCGTCTATTCCGCATCCCTTCTCTATATGAATCAAATAAGTCACGAGTAACTGTTTCTCACTTCGGTGTGATGACGCTCAAACTTCCAGAGTGTGCGTTCCAGCGCTAAACAGATGGTAAGTCTGCTGGACATATGCTTATCCTGTCACACAACCATATAGTTTGGTCGGAACTACGTTGCGAAAGAAAATATTCAGGGTTTCCCCGATTGGGCTGTGTCCAGATCTAATACGCACGTTCACCGAGTCCCGATGCAGTGTTGTGCTCCGCTACTCTTTCCGTTCCGCACAACTTCCACGCGACGTAAATGATGAAGCAGTCCCCGAAATCTGGATTTGGATGTTATAACTCCAATTTCTCCTTAAGTCTTGGCCTATTATGACTACCTCCTTGACCTTGTTGTACAACTATCCTGCGATACATATTCACTGGTCCCAAAGTGGATTGCGTCTGTTTTTGACCCGAAGGGGACGCCGCCTCAGGTCAGCTGAGCAATCTCAATATGTCAAACCAATTTCCAAACTCGTGATCCAATATCTTAGGTACGCATCACCTGAATGTGAAAGTGGAATATAACTATTCAGCTTAAATGGCAACCGCTTTTGGAGGTCAGATTACGCCGCCTTGCCATAAGAAACATTGTACCATTAAGATATCTCTGGTCTTTTTCATGAACAATTCAAAGAGCCATCGCTGACCCTCTTTTACTAGTCAAGAAAAGTTCCTGAATCAAGAGTGACGCCGCATCTCCTTCGCTGGGGATAAATTACGAATGGGAAAGGCTTGGGTAAGTTATGTGTCATTTTTTTATTTATTGTACATTCTACCAAAACTTCACTTAAGTTGACACAGTCCAAAATTCTTCAAAGACTATCGAAATTGAGAGAAGTTAAGATAAGAAGCGTATTTTAATCTTTGGAGCACAGGTTTGGACGAGTAATAAAATCTCTCTCACCCTGACTAGCGGCACAAGTGATCGGCGAAAGGACTCGGCAATTTTCGTCGGCTACAACGAGCAGATAATTAGATAAATTCCCCATTTATCAGTACGGCGGGGATGCAGGACCGGATGTGGCTGTGAGGGAGGCCCAAAATTTTCCTGGAGATCTGAGCCAAATAGGGAGCGGTGATGTCCACTTCTCTTCGATTGGAGTAACGAAGTCAAACGCCGCATCCCGAGAGTCCACGATCACGTCGACATATCTGGACCCCTTTGTACGTCAGGATTTTCTCACATACCTAGTCGAAAGAACGGGGCCTCCTTCGCTTCTATCCATCTGACCCACAGGATGGACAGGCCTTTCATCATATCAATGGGTTGTATTCAAGGGGCAACCCGATGAAGTTTTCAAGTCTGGACAATGATCACAGGAACCGGAAAGTTGGCGCAGTGGACGGTATCTTCCTCTCGTTCCGAATTTGGACAACCCTTACCCCTCCTGGTTAAAGCGATGTAGGGTGACGAGATTTGAACCTTCGTGTTTTGAACCGAAGAACACATACGGCCAAATGACGCTCCGATTGAGATGGCACTAAACCCTTTCTCGGCATTATAAATGACTGAACCTATAAATCCCTCTGAATCAGTCCTCGCCTAACCAGAAAATCCAGACTCAATGGCCTCTGAAAGTATTCCCGCGTCACTTCGACCATCTCCCAGCCGTACATCGAGTCGCGCATCGACATCGAGTCCGAACTTCAAACTTCCAGCGACCCAAAATCCAAGGACTCACGATGTTTTCCAATCAATCGTCAAAGGACGCAAGAGCTGGAAGACATTAAGAGGAGGGGAGGTCGTTTGGCCTCCGGAATTGGAAGCTGCATTGCTCGAGGGTAAGTCCACTTTATGTCGCTTTTTCCGACCATGGCTTGATCGACACATCTCGATAGGTCTTGCTACCTACCAACCGGACGACTCGCGCGAAACAAGGCTTCTTGGACGATTCCCTATGAGGAATCGTTTTATCTCTGACTTTATCTTCAACAAGACGGGCACGAGAAGAAGTGCAAAGCAAGTCGGTAGCCGCCTTCAACAGCTTCGAGATACCTGTGGTGGCAAGAAGCGTACGATAAACTAGCTTGACGCGACAGAACCTTGCTGACTTCTTCCAGCAGTCATGAAGCTCCTATCTCCCTGCCGCCCTCTTGGTCGTGCTCGTTACAATAATAATTCGAGATATTGGAGTGATACGGATTCCTCGAGCGACACCTCGAGCACACCATCGACGCCTACCAATGCCTCGACAGATTTCCATTGTGCAGGCTCCTCACAGTCGCGCAGGATGATTATTTCCATCGATATACTCCCACCAGGACAAATGCCTTCCACAACGAGCATTGATGAATGGAACTGCTCAAACGATGTTATTCGCACCTCACCCTACCCTCGCCCATTCCATTCGATTGACCCTACTGTCACCTTTATCGGGCCATCTAATCTCTCAGCACGCTGTTCTTTTGTCGTATTTTCGGCCGGTGCTACTGTCTTTTCGGAGAGCACACAACTCGACGTCGTAGGTTCCGCCCCCGAACGAATGGATGGTGCTCTCTTGTACAGCACACCTATCGTGCCGGGATTCTGGACAACGATATCCGAGAGTGCTGGTCAGTTCAACTCCTTATTACCTTTGAGTAACTCACTGACGCTCCACACTAGACCCCACTCAATTTACTATCGTTCAGGACGTAATTTCCACCGAGTCGGAGTCTCCGTCTATCTTCTCCGCGATGTTTAAGTTTAATTATCCTTCTCAAGCTCCCGTCATCTATTCTTCTCCTTTGATGACGGGATACGATGACGACAAGCTTCTCCATGACATCCAGGCCTCGCTTCCTATGGAATGCCTTTATGCTATGGACACTTATTCCGATTTTATGGAAACAGAGCCGTACTACGATATTCCGGCTGTTCAGAACAAGCCGGCATGGGAATCTCGTTCTCCGTCAGAGATTTCGAGTGACATCTCCTGTTACCAGAACTCTGATGATGAAGTTGATGGAGTACTGTCACCTATTTCCACCTGTCTATCTGCGGATCTGTCACACTATGTAAGTTCAACTGCATTACACGCGCCTTCAATCATCCTCATTGCATTCATATCATAGGTGTCATGACGGTGATGGTGGAGTCGGAGTAACGGAGTTCATGACAAGGACATGCAAACTGTATTTGTTATTGTACACTATACCCATCTCTCTATTTTATTGGGCCTTTCTTTATGTATTAATTATTAATTATCCGTGAATTTCTTTCACTCCCCGGTCTGATGGAAGGTGATTGAGTCTCGAAATTCCAAACAGATAGTGTATTAATTAGCTCCTCCAACATGCTTTAGTCTTAGCTACCGAATAGAAACTAGGTTGAGATCCAGTGGAATTCTATGATTGTGATACGGCACTATGACAATCAACACTTCCGCATCTTACGAGTCTTCATATGAACTTAGAGCTCCATACTGCTTCTCCGTGTCGCGCCTCGTCGGTTCCGATTCCATAGATCCTTGTACTAACTTGAAAGAGTACATAGTAGTCAGATTGATCTGTTCTCAAGATGATAGCTTGAAAACTTACTGCTCTTCAGCGCGGATATAATCTGGATTCTGGCAGTGAAATCTTTGGTCATCAAGCTCACGTTTGTGTAATGGTTTATGCCTTGGGTTATTCCTTTCGCTAGAACGTCCTTCTGTCCTATGCATGCCTTCTCGTACGCTCCAATTAGACCATCCACCCAAGTCCGCATAGTCATTCCCCCGGACATGCTCTCCCACATGCTATATTCCATAATCATGTTCGTGATCCCGCCAACGACTATGGCGACTTCGCTCTCTACGTGGCCAACTAACTCCAGCCCGAGTGTCAACTCAGGGAAGTGCTTCTGAATGGTGGTTAAGATAGTGCTGTAGGAGACACCGTCTCCTGGCTGGCCACGAGTACCGGAGATCCACGCTTTGGCTTGATCAATGACAGCATATATATCCGAGCGTAGAGTCGGTGACATGACTTTTTTCTTGTCTCCGTCTTTGCCGACAACAGCTGCATTGATTTGACTCGAAAGATTGCGAAACATTTTGATTGTTGGCCCTTGCGGTTCGACAGAGAAAGAGAATTCCTCATGAAATTACGCGCCAGGTTTTTGAATGAAACGCCATGCGCAACACATGTGGCGGCCTCGAGGCGATCCGACCCCTAACCTCATCCGTTCCCAACGGCACGTGCTTAGAATGGTCATACTCAGTAATAGGGGAACAGCTATAGCTAATCGATATTTCGAGTCAATTGGGAACAACTATACGTACAATATAGGATATGAGAACAACCAGTAAAGCCAGTTTGATCGGGACGTCATAAGACAGTGAAGCTGGATGATGTACCAGAGAACGAGGAGATAGGACCGATGAGAGGTTTTGAGTCACCAAAATAACTCAGACGATAGGTGCCGGCTGTAGGCCCCTTCAACAAGCATCCGAGGAAGAATAAACATACTCACATGGGGTTTCGTTCTCGATTGTCCTGGAAATATTTTATGAATCAATGCCGGTTGAGAAGAATCGTCACGAAATTCTTCACTTACCAGGTAATTGTGACCGTGCTGGTCCCAAGAGCCTAAAAATGCGGAGTCGGAGAAAGTCGAGGATGATGAAAAACCAAATTAGCTTACCGTACTGACTCTGATCCATTGATAAGTTGTTGAGGGATGAGAGTCCGAGCGCACCGTCTTCCACTGGCCATCGGATAACTGGTCTACGGTCAAAAATGTGCCTTCCAAGCGCAGATTGTTCTGCGAGAGCATCAAGTAATATTCAAAATTAAGTAACAGAAGGTGCTCGCTCTGGGGTTGGCTCCAACGAATTGAGCCGAAACTGTGTCTCCTGCATGGTACGGTGTGTTATTGATATCAACCAGAACAGCGCCGAAGGGCTTCCCCAAAGGTGCCGAGTCAAAGACCACACCAGACTAGGAGGCATCAATAGAGTTACCCCGGAAAATGCCGAAACAGAGTTCGGCGGGGCGATATGAAGGACACACCTGTAAGGAGATGGCTTTAGAAGTTTGGTCCTCTGGAGCGAGGTCAGAAGGAGGTGCGCCAGTCGCGTTATCAGCCAGGAATGGGACGAGGCTGGAGTACTTGTCGATATAGGCTTCAAGAGTAACTGAGGTAGATCAGATGGAAGTCCTCTGTATGACAATGACGGTATTTACTCACACTGGCCGAAGATCGTTGAAGCACCTTCATATCGTTGTACACTATATTCTTCGCGAGTCGTGACATAATGGGCATATGTATTTGCCGGGCCGGCGATGACAACATATGCATCAGAACCAAGGACTTCTGATGATATGAGTTTGGCACGAAGTGCTTCTCTGTATAAAATATCAATGCATTACGTGAGAGTCAGGAAGACGGGCGGAGAAGAGAGAGAAAAAGGTCAAAGCGGAAGTGAAAAATCAGCACAAGGAGAACTGTTACTATTTTAAAGAACAAACCGCATTCTTCGGCCAGCCATCGTTGTCAGTTCACCTGACGGATCATCAATCCTTGGTAATTTTTTGACATTTTAGGTGACATACCGGGCATGATCAGCATCACTGAAAAAATTTGACGTCACATGAAGGAAGACATCGTGGGTTTCCATAACACATACCAAAATTACCCACGCGGAACATTTGAATGTCGACAGTGCTTGGAGCCCAATCGTATGGGATATGAGCGTAACCCTTAGATAATTCTGTCAGCGAGGAGAAGCTTGAGAGTGTGTGTACGTACGGTATTGAGTAGGATAGGCTTGGGGTATTGACAAGCTACCTGGGGTGGCGAAGGCAAAGGTGTTATTGCGCCTAGGGAAGACACCGAGCGTTAGAACCAAGGAACATTCCTCAAAATTGCCCCAAACAACGTAATTGAAGAAATAAATCATCTCATCAACTGACCTTTGACAAGCTCCCAGAATGGATTCCTATTTCGGCCCGATTGGTGGAAAGAACAGAAACTGACATGTAACGCACTGTGTATCTGATGAGTTATCTCCTTGAACGAAATCAAATGCTCCCGGGCCATCACTGTTCAAAGGTGAGTTAGGGTCACGTCAAGTGTGGAAACGAATGAACTTACGTTGTTCCACCGGCGAAAGAGAAACCTATCGAAAACAAAAATATCTTTTTTAGGCTTCGGTAGCTCCATGAAATAAGACTGATAAGCTAACCCATAGCGGCAGGACAGGTCGAGACAGTGGTGCCGTTCGGTAAGGTGAAGGAGTGTGTTGACCTAAGTGTTGGTTATGTCATTGGGCAAGGGAAGACAGGAATGCGAAGGCTTAGGTTCGTACATATCGACATAGGTGTGCACACTTCGGACCGTTCCCCTTACAGGACTCCTGACCCCATTCATAACAGTTCGAGCGGCTTCGAACTGCTTTTCACCGATGATTGTATTCGATTCAAAATCAGAAATGCGGAATCCAGGGCCTCTACGGATGGAATCAAATGATATAGTCGAATACTGTATATAGATGGAGTTCAGTACTGACCGACCATGACAGTCCTGTACTGTGCCGCCACAAGTTGAATGGTCTGCGTCACATGGAAGGCCATCATAAGCTTTTCCTGGGCTTTCACAGAACGCTCCAAGACTGGTATAGAAAAACAATTAGACCGAAGCGATTCGGAAAAGAGGACGACCAACGTATTTGGACTGGTGTCTCCAACATTGGCTAGAAGACAAGCAGCACCAGGTAAGCAAGTTTTTCGAAGAATGGCAAGCGCAGGGTCAAAATTTGTGGAGCTGTTACCCACATTGTGTGAACCCAGCAACAAAAGTTGTATTACCGGGCATCGCAGATGGTTCCACCGATGCTATCTGGACATCAGTAACGAGACAATAGAGTTTATGACAGACTCACATTCATAAAGGAAGGCTGCCATTCCTTTGTTATCGGTACTAATGAGAGTATTATTCTACTCCAGATTAGCTATACGGAAAAACACTGAAAGAGACAGTAGGCGTGTACCTCATAGAGACTCGTTCCATGAACTGCAAAAAAGCTGAGCAAACCCCGCGCGTTTCCATTCGCATCATCAAATCTCAAAACCGTCATTTCCTTATCCTGATTATATTGATACCTCGCTCTCTCAGCGGCCGGATTTGCAAGGTAAGCAGTGGGGGAGCGATTGATATTAGCATCCAGTATTGTCGTGTTTCCAAGGCTCAAGTTTCCAAGCGCGAGGTTCTCATGTGCGCGTTTCACGGCCAGGACTGTTCCCGCAACGATGGCGTCTGCAGTCTGTTTCACGTAGCCAAGTGAAGTGATTTGAGGGAGGAGATTCTCGAGATAACCTCCAACCCCCGCATGCTGGTGAGTTCCGACGAATGCCACATTCGTTGCGCTGTAGACTCCAGGGTATAGAGTCGAGAGCTGGGAGATGATAGAGCGTCGGACTCCGGTGTCACCCATGGCGATGTCTAGGCATTTTCTATGAGTGATACTAAATATCAAAGTTACTTTGTGTTAACGCGCCAGCATTGACGAAGACGACTCGGTTGGATGGAGAGGCGGCTTCTGCAACGATAAAAGCGCGACTGCGCTGCCGCATGTGCAAACCAGTGTCTGTCTGCGATATCGACGCGTATCCCTACGAACCCTTGTTAACCTTGTCGCCTCGTGGTATCTATTATGCCCATTACCATCATATTCGTCTCTACGACAGGTCTTGACCAAACCAGTCAGCTCTAGGCGCCCGTGACACCACCAGGGCGAAAGGCTCACCCGGTGATATCTCCGATGCCTGCAACAGAATAAGTCAGTCATGATCTCTCTCTAGCAATCTATACTCACCAAGACCAAGTAGATACTGCCCAGAAACGGATCGTACTCCCACCGAGGTCCCATCGAATAGCAAAGTTGAAGCCACGAAGGCCGTCAGATACCATACAAACCCAACCATAGTGTCGTATAATGTGCGAGGTAGATCCCACAAGTCAAGACTAGATGCGCTTTGATACGCATTGCTCATGACCATTCTTTATACAGCTCTGGATTCGTGGTGACGAACGGATGATGTCCACGGGGATTGATCCAAGAAGCGGACTGTCAATCTTCAGCAATCGTACACACGGTCACTTTCTAAGTTTCTCAATAAATTTCCGCGAGGTAGTAAGTACTACTATGTACTTCGTCAAACACCAAGGAGAGCCTTGATGAATGTACACTGGCACTAAGAGTACTTCACACCAAACACCAGAGCAAGGACAATCATTTTACCTTTTGATACTCATCTTAGTCAGGTCTGCCGGCGATGTGCTTGGGAAACAGAACGAAAGAAAGGGACAGCAGACACGAGCACATGTCCTTGAAGCCATATGCACCAGCTGACCGTGTCCACGGTAGCATTCTTAAACACATGCATATCAACGAACTGTCATTCCAGGGGACCAGCCGGATTAAGGATGGATCGCTTTTGAGCACGAATCATGTTTTGCGATCATCGCAAGGGCTACTAGTACTGTACGGCCAGTCGGAAAAGTGTCAGGTAATGCTTACGATAGCTCCCTTTGAGAGCACATAACCACCAGTTGCATCAAAAGCGAAAGTTTATATATAAGGCATTTATTCGATCGCGAAGGATATCAATAGTAATGAAAGGGCTCAAGACATGATACAAATATAAGGGATAAGTTGCAAGTTAGGGGCTCAGGGGGGGAGAACGAGGGCCTCTCTTGTACAGCTGGCGCTAGGTACCACGGATGCAAATCGGTAATCTGTCTCCTGAGTCGAAAAGAGCATGTCGTCTCTATAACGGTGGCGCAAGGCCTCAACAATATGGAAAATCCGACAGAATTATCAGTATAAGGTTCAAAAAGAAAGGAAAGCAGTCGCGAAGGATGAATTACACTAGCATATGATTAGACATGGGAATATCCATGTATCATAAAAGCCACGGTCAACTGGATATGAAACGGCGCTTGAACATTGCGGAATCAAGTTGACAATGGTCTACTGGCGCGCTACGCCTTGCAGGTTGATGAAGTATCGACCCAATTGGCCTCCGTACTGGGTGGACAACAATAACTTGGTCGGATTTGGTAGAGTCGGTGCACATATAGGCATGATTAGGAGGTAGATATGACTTAAGGAAGGCAGTGATTACGGACGGAATATCAAGTGTGTCGCTTCGCCTTAGGGCTGTGGAGCTTTAAAATTAATCTTCGCTTGCGTGATTGAATGAATACAGCTTGATCTAATCAGATCTGGTCTTGCGAAAGATAAATTTGTCCACGCAATAATACAATATTCTGTTGACGGCAATGTGGGTATTTTAAACAGTCTGAATATACGAATACATAGAGGTCCTCGTCCAACTTTTCTTCGATGTCCCTCGAGAACAAATACACGAATTCGAAGGTGGAGACGAATGAGTCTCACTAGACAAGAAGCGTCAAAGAAAGAAATAAGGAGACAGCCAAAGAGGCGGCCTTGGGACTGCGGTGAAAAAAAGGGATATCGCAAAGAACGCGCAAGGCAGGAAGAGGCTGGGAAAAGGGGGCCAAAAGACCTCCCCAAAGGAGCGAGAGATCACGCGCACACATAACGTCACGTGACGATGTGACATTTTCGGTTGAAGCTCGGAGTTTCTTTTGTCTGTCCCAACAGTAGCGACCCATTCTTTTGACACGGAGCAGGCTCTGTAGTGTATTCCTCTCGTCGACGCCCAATCCTGGACTCCCACTGGACTATGCTTCGTGTAATATTTCGTTCGTTCGCCGCCCTTTTATCATCATCAATTGGTTGGCCTTTCGAGCAAGGACCGAAAAGACTGCCGAATTACTTCAGTATTCAAATAAATAACTCAAATGAATGACAAGTATAGGTACCCAGTGTTTCCATGGATATGAAGCATCAACAATGTTTTTTTCTGAAACCCGGGATCAGGATCAACTTGACATGTGCCAGCTCTCTTAAACGATTGTCCTCCTCGGTTCAATCAAGGACCCCACTTTTACTCTTACGTGTCCCTCTTCCACCTATTATCGAATCTTCAAAGCGGCGAACCAGCCATTCGAAGAAATCAACATTCTCATTGACCTTCTTTCGTCCTTCAACAATGTCCTCGATGGATGCCGACTGCTGTTTTTGTTGTATGTGCTTCTGTACGCCAAGCTATTCGTTACGCTGTAAATCTATTTTCAGGCTAATTGTGAGATGATTATCCTCCAGCGATCTGCGGGCACTGTCCTATGTGCTCGTTATGTACATACAGTATACCTATTTCTTCTGTGTTTGCTCGCTCACAATGACGTTCACAACTTCCTCAGTCCCCTCGAAGTGGTGTGGTAATAAACGAGATGATGACGATGTTGAGGGTCTGCATGACGCCGAGTGGACCAATGTTCGAGAGGCAGAGCTATTCCAGGAGCAGCCACGGACGAAAGAAGAGATGGAAGCAACAGCAAAGTTTAGGGATAGATCTGCGATCATCTGTGAGTCCGCCTTTCGACTGACTTGACAACTGGCCTAAAGCTCACTGTTCAGAGGAATGTATATATTGTCGTGTATTCATTGGTCATCCGACCGCCCGCCATTTTCTGGCCTACGTCAAATCTGGAATAGCACCCAAGCCAATGAGCCGAGGCGAAGAAAGCGTAGTATCTTCGTCACCCTTACGAAAACTGACTCTTAAGAATCGCACTATCGCTTTCCATTCTTAAGACTCCAAATGGCCCAAGTTTCCAAATTGTGACGGCGGAAATCTTGGTACGTTGGCAGCATGCAAGTGTCTTTCGCGACCGAAGTCAAGGCATGATGCGAGTCGTTCCCGTCCCGAAACTTACTACTTGTGGGAAGGAAGTAGGGCGCCAATCTGACGAGCAAACGGTACCGTTATAACGATCGGCGGAGTACCGCACAAAGTCATGCAGTTGCCTTATTCCCGTCGAGCTCCCATGCTAACTATCCTTCAAATACGGTTCCTATCCGATTAGACATGTTCTTCGTTCATTTGGTCCTTCCTCAATACGAAGCCAATCTCAACCCTCGATATATTGAAAGTCGTTTCTGCCGCCGGTGATTGGAGCTTAGCCATATAAATGGAGGCCGACATGCCCGTGGGCTGTGGGAAAATCGAGGTTTCGCTTACTTTTTGACAGAATTCACTGAACATTTGATCCATCTGCGAAGACGCGTATTGTACTGTGTGAACCTCTCGCGTAGTTGACAACAGATCCGCTTTATTTATCCGGTCTTTGGTTAGCGAACCGCGACAGCGAACACGAAGGAGTGATCTGCCACTATTTTTTTGGATCTCGAAGGTGTGCTGGTATAGCGTTTCCTCTAGTGACGGTCGTGGCCCTGTCTTTATGCAATCAAATTTGCGACACCAGTTGAGCGTGATTACAAGTACGACTTCATTGGATGTCTAGCCTGACTGTGCTTTGTTACTATCTCATACACGGCCGCCCTTGGAGGGACATTACGATGCAGCTGAGAAAGCCGAGATCTGAGTTATCTGCCGGTTTCGAGGTGAGGCCGAATACCTCAGCGTAGCTATGAGTTTGTTTGAATCACACATGAATAGATGACATTGGTATTACAGATAGAATAGGAAGTCCATAACAGTCCTAGCAGAAGTATGTCATATTCATGCGGATATAATATTAATCTAAAGTCCAGACGAGCTTGGGTGATGCCTTCCCATCAAAGCACAGCAGCAACAATGCCAGCGAAGATCGTCATCAATATTCCATGAACGCTGATATCATGGGATGACGCAGAATTAAAGATGGTGCTGGTCCCAGAGGCACCTGTGTTGCTTGGTTTGGCAAGGATTGAATTAGTGATTGTCGGTACTCTCGTTACAGAAGGAGTAGTGGCTGAGGTTGTTGGGCTTGAGGCACTCGGGCTAGAAGCAGGGAGCGTCACAGTGACTGTGCAAGCCGACGAACCACCAGTCACGGCACTGGAGACGGTGGTGATGGTTACTGGAGCAGAGGTTACTGCCGCCAGGGATGTGACAGATGTGCTGTCCGAGATAGTGGTAATTGGATTTTGGCGGACGTTCAAGACGGCGGTGTCGAGAGATGTGTCAGCTGACGATAAAGAAGATGTGACGTTGGTGGATGGGATGGGAGCGGTTGTTTCTCCAGACACTGTCACCGTCACACAGGCTGGCTGATTCTCAGTAGCACTAGTATTGGCTGAAGGTTGTATACGTGTGCCCGTGGGGATGGAAGTTAACAAGCCAAGTGTTGACCTGACCAGGAGAGCAATGGGGTCAGTAAGCACGAGGCGACGGTCAGACCATGGACGCACGACGATCCTGCCTGAGGAATGGCTGTTGCAGGTGTGAGAAGCGTTACGGCTACTGCGACGGTAAAGAGCGACTTCATCGTGAATGCTTTGGTGAGGGCTTGTCAATGGGACGGGCTTCTCATTCATATAACTATAACGGGCCCCTTTACTTATATATGCCCAGAACCGGGGGTCCGGATTTTCATCGCCGGAACTGCGCGTTCGATAAGACAGTGAGTTGATGTTACCTGCGATGTCGTGCCATCTTACCATGCAAGAGGGCAACTGTAACAAATGCCGAGTACAATCGCAGAGACCTACATACTTATGCCCAACGAGAAAGAGGTCATAACGTATACATTCACGAAAGATACTTGTCATATATTTTCCAAAATCCAGACCACTCCGAGGTGAATGATACTCTGCGGGGACAGCATCCGCTGAATTCGAACTCGGAACATGCCGTAACTTGAACCATATGGATCTGTCACGTGAATCAACGTGTACTTGGACCGGAATCTCAAAATCAAAATATATCCATGACTCGGCTTCCGGCTCCTAGCTAAAGAGTGTACTATACTTCAATGTACAAGGATCATGATGCGCGTCTAACTATCAATCTGCTGTTCTGCGGGATGCCTTTAATATGTTTCACGCTTTGATTCCCAAAAGAATATACCACATGAGCAAACGAGTACCTACTTTGCTCAGAGAAAAAGTGACTGGACAATATCACCCAATCTGCTATGCCAATGGACGTCATGTTACACTCATGTTGATTGAAATTCAGTCATCTTTCGTAATTATGCGTCTGAACGATTCTGTGGTTCCACTTTCTTCTACCCGTTATAGTTGCGTTGCCCATGTTCGGGTTGATGTAAGGCAGGGTGACGGAACAGCCTTCCAGAACCCACTGAACCACGGGAATGGTGATTTATGCAGCGGTTCCAGCCAGAATTGGGCAAATATATGCTGGCTGGTTACTTTCCGAAAGAAATATTGCAACTTATTGCCTTGGATCGAATGCCTTATGAAGGGATCTATTCTATGCAAAAAGAGAATGATTCAAATAGTCTTAATCTATCTATCACACCAGTCTATCCAACTAGGTAATAGAATAGAAGAAGCGAGATCAGTAAGGACTGTTCAAAAAGGTGAAATGGGAAGATGGAAGTTATGGATTTGATTTAGATGAGACAACAAAAGTGGTAGGGAGAATGTTAAAAAATGTATTTCAGGGAACAGCAGTCAGTGATCCAGTCGGTAATGCGGTCTATCATGCGGTCAATAAACCAGTTGGTAATGCGGTCAATAAACTGGTCGGTAATGCGGTCGATAAACCAGTGGGTAATGCGGTCGCTAAATCAGTGGGTAGTGCGGTCGCTAAACCAGTCGGCAACGCGGTCGCTAAACCAGTCGGCAACGCGATCGCTAAATCAGTCGGCAACGCGGTCGCCAAATCAGTCGGCAAGGCGGTCGCTAAATCAGTCGGCAAGGCGGTCGCTAAATCAGTCGGCAAGGCGGTCGCTAAATCAGTCGGCAAGGCGGTCACTAAACCCGTCGGTAATGCGGACGAACCGGACAGAATAGAAGTCAAGTTTGGGTCAACAGCGAAGTTTTCCATTGCAGGCACAGTAAGTACACTAATGCCAGTATCCGGTGACCCGTTGGCGACTGCAACGATTACTGTTACAGCAGGAGGGCAGGAAGAGATTGGAGTTTCATCAGAAGGGAGAGTCCCAAGGTCAGTGGAGGGAACGGGCAGAATCATGCTATCCGTTGCCGTTGCCAGTGGAGCGGAGGTGACTGCGCTGACTGTCTGCGTGCCGGAGGACAGGATGCTGGTCTCAGAGAGTACAGCGGATGATGTAATGCCTGTGTTGGTGGCTGAATTACCGGATGTCATACTGGCGCTGATAAAAGGACAGTATCAGAGAGACGAGGAGCTAGATGTTTGAGAAAGTAGCTCACGACAATGAGCCGCTAGCAATGGGTGTAGCATACACCATGACAGTCGCAGAAATGAAAGTAATGAGAAGAGGTACTAGTTTCATTGTCTTTGGGTGGGCGATTTCTTGTTGTATTTCTCCTTGAATGTGCGGAGCCACTTATATACCTCTTTGGCGGGATTATGCGCCGAAGTGGAGCCTAACATAAGAATTGGGCCTGTCAGCGAGAAGAGTCGGAGTCAAGTTCACCGATGAGAACTTTCAGAATAGAAAATTATCTATCTAGTCAAAATCTGGTCGTTATCCTATTCTTGTCGGATGAGCATTAGCCTCCTACAGTTCATTCTGGCAGCTTGGATCTCGAGTCGAGCCACAGATCGGATGTCGAGGTAAACCGAGAACTGGAGCAAAGGTCAAACAATCATAGTATGCAGATCATAGCATCGGTAGAGGGCTGCTCGATCCTGGTAGTATAGTTCGGTACAGTTGGAAAAGTAGTACAGGTTGAATGTACTTTTTCTTCTTCAGGCGTAGCGTAACCCGTTCAGGTAGCTCTATGACAGACGACGAAGTCGTCTCCCTGGGGACCGCGGTTATGCCCGATAACCTCAATGTTGAATGCACTTACGAGCCGGTTTGTTGGCCGAATCTGCCACCAAGAAGTACGGTCGCTCAGCGAAGCTCTCCCCAGATGGAACAGCCGTTGAATAACGAGATGGCTGATCAAATATTTAGTGATAACTTAGTTTCATTGCGACCCTTGACGAATCATGGGATGAAGAAGGCAGCGCGACACGTTTGAAATTCACGTTTCCAGTACATTGGTCGCACCTGTGGCCCAGCGGAGTGTGTATACGGACTTTGAAGTACATTTAAACGGTACCATCAGAATTGAGCAGCCCTCAAGGTCCAATGGAGACGACACTGGTACATTAGGAAATCCTTTTTGACTTTGAGATTTTACGAGTTGGCAGGCAAGGATCGGCTCAGGAGTAGCGTTCAGGGAAGGTGGGCAACACCTATATAGGTGATATCCTTATCATGGAATATCATCTGCCTGAGGTGCACATCAAGATGTGAGTGGAACAAATTGAATATTGTTACAGAGTCAATCGATAACTCCTAAGCAGGTGAGTACTTGACCTGCAAGGTAAGGGCCATTGCAAGAACGGCAATAGCGAGATCTAGCATGCAAGCGATTCTCATCTCAGATAGATATGTTATGACATAATGTCGGTGTGTGGAATGTTTATGTAATACGAGCGACACTTGTGGCTGAATATTGGGGAGATTCAAGCGGTAGGACGCATTGATGGCAATCATGGAACAAAGAATTTTGAATCTCCGAGGGGTCGGTTTGTCATGGCCAGCTTCCCCCGTCATACTGCATGAGCTATGCCCGTGCCTTCAGCAAGGGTCTAGCTCATCGTGGCAAAGCCCCTAAACCCCTGACTGAGATTCAGCCCCAACCCTGCTGCATTCAGTTAGGGCTTCAATATCCAACTCAATGCTTAATTCCAGCCATACTCAGTTAGTCATGGATGCTATTTTTATTTCAAGTAAAACTTACATTTGTAAATCATCCAGAATTTCTAGTCAAGTCCAATCAGTATCTATCTTACACTACACAGACTACATTACATGCTAAAATATATAAAAGTTAGTAATAGATGTTATTTTATTTAAAGTGAAACTTATATTTGTAGACTGTTCATAATTTCTGGATAGACAACATTTACAGTTGTTTGTGATGTGTTGTCTGGTGCCAAAATAACCTTGACATGATTTCCAGATGTGCACCAAAAAAGTGCAACATAAAGTTGACCATGTGCAAAGACAGGTATTGAAGATCCAATCCAACATGCCTGACTGATTGACCTTGAGATTTATTGATAGTCATAGCAAATGCCAATTGAACTGGGAATTATCCCCTGCATAATGGAATAGGCAAATCCTCCTCAGAGGCATCAAGGTTGATCCTTGGAATCAAAACAGTTGATTCTGCAAACTTGGTGTCTCCACTGATAAGGCAACATTTGACCACTCTGTAAGGGGACCGATCTCTGCAATGGTTCCACCTCTAGCCAGGCCTAGCCTCAGGGTTTGGCACTCTATTTAGCTGTCCTTGGGGACACCCAGCCCTCTCTTACTCCCTTTCTGTCTTGATACCATCACCTAACAGGTCAGCTGGTCTCTGGCCCCTAGAACCCACTTTATGTGTCATACTTAGTTACACCTTTGTCTTGGCATTACTCATTTGGTAGTAGTCATCATACTAAGCAATGTAGTATATAGGAAGGACCCAGGGATAGAATATCCCCAGTTCTAACAATAACATCACTTCTGGATCTATTCACTAGCATGAGTGTAAGCTTGGCCAGTGTGGCCCCTTGCCTTCTTCCTTGCCCTCCTCCTTTGCCTCTTTCTGGATGCTTGCTCCTTGCCTGCCATGCCCTAGGCTGGCCTGCTTGTTGCTTGCCTCTTGACAGGAGTGTTAGGTCATGAGTGGTGGGCTTGGCTTGGACTATCCATGGCTGATGTCCTCTTACATACTCTGTTGCTGATGTGGATGACAATTTTTTTTTTTTTTTTTTTTTATCAGTTTATTATGTTCTTGACACACAGTGTCATGTTGCACAGTACTACTGAAGACTACACAAGCCACACAAATCCATATCCCCCTGCATATGCAGAGAATGAATGAGCTTGTCATGACCCATCCCCAAACCCCTGGACTTCACCCAATCCAGCCCAGCAAGCCCTGGAGCATGTCTCCCTCCCCCTTCAACCCCTATGACCCTCTCCTATCCTCAGTGCCTGCTCCGGCAAACTCCGATGCTTCTCTGGAGATTTCCAACACTTCCCTGGCATACCCTGGTAACCCCAATGGACCCTGGCCACATCTCCTGTGGACCCTACCAAGCTCCCCCAACCATTTTCAAGATTCTGGGCATCCCTGACACATCTCCCAACCCCAGCCCACACTACTGACTTGCTCCCTCAATCCATTGCATCACTCTGGGGCTTCCCAACAACTATGGCATGACCTGAGTTCCCATCAGTTCCCATTACCCACAACTTGCATCCTGTCAGTTCCCATCAGAATATCACCATGGCCTGCCAACTGATCAGAACCAACACCCAGAGGCCCTGCATGTCTCTGTTGAGTCCTGCCATCACACCTGCAACCCTTAGAAGAGATCCTGTAGTCAGTATATAAGTTGTAGGACAGTATCTGTTACAGTAGCCTTGATATTGACCTGATTTACTGTTTTGTCTTGTGTTTTCTGTCTTGTTGTTTTATCTCATCAGTTTTGATCCTATCAGTTTTAATCTTATCAGTTTCCTTTTTCATCTCATCTCTGTTTCTATTTTCTAAGTCTCATCTTGTCTTGTTTCCTCAGTTTCTTGTCTTGCCTCAACTCTCCCAGCTACATTTGACTCTCTTCCTATTGTCTCAACTTCTTCTCTCAACCCCATAAACCCCAAAACCCTCCCTGTGCCCTTAACTCAGAGCCCAACCCCAAGTTCCCCTTTAGTTCTTGTTAACCACTCTGGAGCTCTGTATCATACTTGCTCCCCACTCATCCATCACCCTTGCTCCTCCATACACCCCTCCAGAGCACTCCAGACTTCTCTGGAGCACCTTTCCCCACTTTGTTCATCCAGTTTTACTCTTCCAGAGCTCACTGGAGTACAGGATTGTAAGTGTAGATGTCATGTCCACCTAGTAAGGACTCACCCAGTGTAAGCTGAGCCCCCAGGTCAGCAGAACCTGACAGGGCTGGCATTTCTTTGCCATTTTTGAGCATGCTCCCTTATTAGGCTTTGCTGAAATGAGATGTACTGGGGTGCAAGGTGTGACAAGTGCCCCTGGCTTGCACTGGGGGCAGGGGGTTGAGTAGCATGGCAGTGCTCCCAACTTAAAAGGACCCAAAGAAGATAAAGGGAAGAGAAGAGGGAGGAAGGGAGGAAGCACTGGCTCCAACATTAAATGAGAGTATGTAAAGAAATAAGAGAGGTTTTAAGTTTGGTTTTGGGAGGCTCATCTGAGCCAGCAGTCAGTGGGCTGATTGGTGATGGTGGTGGGGTGCAATGGTGCATAGCATATGGGGTCTTGTGGGTCAAAGTGCTCGGTGGCATGTATGTATCTGAAAAGGTGTTTTAAGGCATCAGAGTTGTTCAGTAGGTAGGGAATAGACTCAGCTTTACAGCAAAGCTTGTGATGGAGGTGTAAGTGCCTTTTGAATTGATACTGTTGGCATTTTACCAGAAGATGGCAGACCATCTCCACCATCATGTTGCCACAGTGCAGACAGACCAGGGTTTTGGAATGTCAGATCCTGAACAGGTATTAGTTGAGGGGGATGTGGTGAGTATGGAGCTGGGTAAGGATGGCTGAGTGTTTTTGGTCGAGTGGTGCTGTGAACTGGAGATATTTCTTGCAAGGAAGTGATTGGTCAATTGCATGGATGTTGTAGTACCTGGGAGATTTCTTCCATCTGGACCTCCAGGTGGACCTGAGGGATGACAGAGCAGCTTGTCTTGTTGTGCTGATGCTTGCTAGAAGGAGTCTCCAGTGCAGAAAGACCAGGAGGAGCTGGGGTCACTGGAGTGACCTTAGGAGGTGAGCTTGGCCAGCTTGTCAGCTTGTTCATTGGGGTGGAAGCCCACATAGCTGAGGACCAAGTGGACACAGAGGTCTACCACATTGCATGTGTGATCAGACCATTTGAAGTCACCTTGTAGGGCTCCATGGCAGTCAGTGGTGCAGAGTATATGGTCTTGCTTGTTGTGCAGCTGTTTTGCTGCTGTGTGGATCTGGTCTAGGAGGTAGTGCACAGGGTGGGGGCATTGGTTAAAAAGGGCATGGAGCATTGCTTGGCTGTCACTGCCTATGAGGGCATGTGCAGGGAGGTTTTGCTGGAGAAGAGTTAGTAAGTGGAGGGCAAGGACAACACCCACTATCTTGGCTTCATATATGGTGTATTGGGAGCTGCTGCCCAGGTGGTAACAGAGGTGCTGCTTCTCCACACTGTCTACATAAAGGACAGCAGACATTCCAATGTTGTCTTTGAAGCCTAAGCCATTGCAGTAGACCACAGCTGGCATGGCTGTGAAAGCATCCCTGGCTGAGACCAGTGCTGACTCCTTGTTAGATCCTATATTGGTGGTGAAAGATGGTGAGTAGTTTGGGCACTGCCTCACAGGCTGGACCGTTCCAATGGTTTTGGGATCAACCCCAGTGATAAAGAATAGGTAATGGAGGGGGAAGTGGTGATGAGCTACAAAGTGCCTTGTGGCCTTGTGGGCAGCCTGGTGGAGGGAATGGGAGGGGGTAGTGAGGAAGTACATACCACAGCATGTGTCAGGACCTTCCTGAATAGTAATTTGACTAGGAGGAGGTTGGCATGAAAGTCAAGAATGTCACTGGCCATCATGCTGAGGGCTCCAGTGATGGTCTTGGCAACTCTTTGTTGTGATGGGACTAGCTTGTTCATGGTTGCAACAGAGCCAAGCCTGCATTTGCCAGAGAGTGAGTTGTAGATGCTGGTGTACCAGATGTTGGCTGCATATGTGATTGCAGGGATGGTGACTGTGTTGTAAAGTTGCCTGACTCATTGGGGGGGCATGCCTCCAGAGACCCTTGAAAGGCACATGACTTGGAGTGACCACTGGGCAGTGTGGGCTTTAACCTTCTGGCCATGGGTGTTCCAGCAGAGCTTGGGATTGAAGATGATGCTCAGACATTTGTATGTGGTCATGGTTTCAATGTGTTGGGTGGTGACTGATTCATCAGGGTCTATGCATGTGAGAGAGAGGTCATTGGGAATTATGTTGAGGGAGGAACAGAGGATCAGGGCCAGTTTCAAGAGTTTGAAGGGAGAACAGTGGGATAATGACCAGTCAAAGCTGCCCCCAGCTCAGTGGACCATGTTGTCTAGGATCATGTGACATTGGGTGAAGGCTTTTGCTGTCACCAGGAACATAGAATCATCCACAAAGCCCAAGGCAAGCTCAGACTTGGAGTGCTCAAATGCAATGCAGATGAGGGGGGCATTGTAGAACATGTAAAACAGCATGGTGAGGGGGAATCTCTGGGTGATGCCATTGAGAATGTCAAAGAGCTTGGAGATAAAATCATCAGATTTGAGTCTTGTCTTATGGCCTATGAGCATACATTGGGCCAGGCAGATGTAACACTCAGGGACTCTACACTTGTGCATGTAATGGATTAGATGGTCTTGGACTGTATTGGGAAAGGCATCTTGGATGTTGAGGAACAGGGCCACCACTGCATGGCTAGAGTGCCAGGCATCCTTGATCTTTGAAATAATGGTGTGCATTGCATTGGTAGTGTTGTGGCCTGGTCTTCTACTGAACTGCATGGAGAGGGAGCATGTTGTATTTCTCAGCTAGGAAGGAGAGGTCAGTAGCAACTATGGTGGATAGGAGCTTCCCAACTGTGTTGAGAAGTCCTATCAGCCTGTAGGCCTTGGCAACATTATAGCTGGGCTTGCTGGGCTTGTTCAAAATTGAAGTGGTGGACACCAGCCATGAGGAGTGGTACATGTTGAGCTCAAGTATAGATTGAAGGATGTAGTATAGATGATCTATGAGTGTATCTGCACATTTTTTCAGCACCACATTGGGGATCCTGTTGGGACTTGTTGCCTTGTGTGGTTCCAGCTGAGAAATAGCAGCCTGTATGCACTCATGATTGAAGAATTGGATGCTTGGAAGTGATTTTGGAGATGCCAAGGGGGGAATCATGGGGGAGGGAATAAGGACTCAGCTACCACCTCAGCTTTCTGCTCATTTGTCATTGCCCATCCTTCAATTCCATCTTGATCAGTCTTGAGTTCAGGGACTCTGGTACATGAAGTGTCAGAGATGTGAGGAAACACTCTACATTGCAGGATACTCCTATCACACAATGCAAGAGCTAAGAGACAAGTGAGTGGTGAGCAAGTGCTAACATGGGCAAGTGGCTGATAAGGGTTGAGGCTGGGTGGAGACAGAGTCAGATGACACTAGGGAGCTCACAATCAATCAAGTGGATAGACCTGGTAGATGCTGCTATTGATCAATCAAAGAACATTCTATTCTTGTGACTGGCTTATATACTCCATCTGTGGCTATACTATGACTAATACTGTATGTAGTAAGCAGCCTGGGTATGCTAAGCAATGAATAATCAATATGACAAAAGGAGAGTCTGGTATCTATGGCAGCTGACTACTAAGTGATGAGAGTGGAGCAGGGAGAGATGGGCAGCCAGTCCAGCACATCTGTAGGGCTAGGTCTGAATAGAGTGGAGTCCCCATAGAGGGTTGTCCCCTTACATCACCTCCCTCCTCAAGGTTTGTGGACCTGACAAACAGCATCTTTACTTAACCATGCCTCCAAAAAGGCCAACTGCAGCATGCAATGGCTGGTTCTGCCCCCCTGGAGTAATGTCTGAAGGTGTATTATATTATTGGAGTTGACACATCAGGCACTGGAGTAGAGAGGGTCATTGGTGAAGTTGTGTCCATTTCCAGAGCTGGTGTGGCCCCAGTGTGAATGCTCAACATTAGCAAGTCTGGAGGAAGAGATGAGAGTTGCTGAGTAGTAGGGGTAGAGGCCATGGCAGTGGATCAAGAGTGTGCCTGTAAGGGGACTGGTCTTTGGACTGTCCCACTCTTGCCTAGCTTAGTCCAACAGGATTGGCACCTCTATCTAGCCAACCTTTGGACTGCCTGGCCCCTTCTTACTCCCTCACCATCTTGGCTCCCAGGCCTAATGGGTATGCTGTGCTTGGCACATGGTGTATTCTTGTTGATCATTGATCCTTTTACTGCTGGGCCCAATTAGTCAGTAGTTTGTAGTCATTGGCCTCTGCTTAGTCAATAGGTTGTAGTCAGCAGCCTCTGGCTTAATAGTCATAGGTACTTAGTCATCAAGTAGCCTTGTAGTATAAAGGCAGACCTGGGGATAGAATATCCCCAGT